>SJXQ01012164.1:159435-257349 GCA_006408695.1 Aepyceros melampus
TTTTTTCCGGGGGGGGGGGGGGGGGGGGGGGGGGGGGGGGGGGACTGGGTCTCCCATGTTCCCTGTGTCCCTCAGCACCTCCTTGCTTCCCACTGACCACTGTGATGGCACATGGATGGCCTCACCATCCACTCCAATCCATTCCACAGCATCCGGAATAATATTCTTATAAGCCTCTCATCTCTGCTGCTCAAAGCCCTCAGTGGCCTTCCTCTGTCCTTAGAATACTTGGGTAGATCTGACGGTTCGTACCCAGGTCTGCGTCATCCCGTCCTGCTAGCCCTCGAGCCTCGTCCTGCGTGACCCCTGGGCTCTGGGCACTCCAGCCGCACAACCTTCTCCCAGGCTTCCTGCTCCACCTGGGCCTTTGCAGATGCCTCTCCTCTGGCCCCCAAGGCTTTCCTCTCCACTCCGCCCCATATCCCACTCTCGGTCTAGTTCTCGCTGTTGGATCCTAGTGCAAATGTCATTTCTATAAGGACTCCTTCTCTCTAGCCTGTAGTCCTGTTGTATATGCTCACAGCATGTGCACTTTGTCTTCCCATCATTCATCACAACTACACATCAACCATGGTGGCCACTGGACCCATGTGAGTGTCTCTCTCCAGCCCATGAGCTCCATGGCAGGAGGGACCGCATTTTCTTTGTTCACCTCCAGCATCAGTCTTCCCTTGCCGAAGAGTGGTTTCTCAACAACTATTTGATGAGAACTTCCCTAGTGGTCCAGTGGTTTAGAATCCACCTGGAAATAGAGGGGACACGTGTTTGATCCCTGGTCCCAGAAGATCATATATGCTGCGGAGCAACTAAACCCACACGCCACAGCTACTGAGCCTGTGTGCTGCAATTACTGAAGCCCACTCACTCCAGAACCTGTGCCCTGAAACAAGAGAAGCCACTGCAATGAGCTGGTGTACTGTGACTAGAGAGTAGCCACATCTAGAGAAACCCCACAGGAACAACAAAGATCCAGGAGAGCCAAAAAATATATAAATAAATAATTTTTTTAAAAAAAGGAATCTCAATTCAAAAAAAATAAATTACCTGATGAGTTACTGAGTAATCATTTTTCTAGCTGGTATGACAACCTTACCAACAATGCTAGGCCTATCTAAGAAAAAAGCCTCCTTGTTACTCGAGTGGGCAATGGGAATTTCCACTTGCCGACAAAGTCAGGGATGGGTTATTCTTGAGAGGCAGCATGATGAGCCTGTGTCTCTTACTCCCTGGGGACAAGTCTGCTATGGTGGCTATAACCAGCTTCACGTTTCCCTCCAAGGGCCCCCTCTCATGGCAGACTGGCATGTCTTCCCTGAGTTTTTGTGTTGGCCAAGAGGAACATGTCACATTGGTAATAATGTCAGTAAACTTCGAAGCTGCCAAGGAGAGCGGCAAGTGAAGGCCAAGAGGAAGCCGGCAGAGCCTTAAACACGAAGCCCTGGAAATCATCTCATTACCAGAGGTGCCAGCCGTCACACCCTGGCTGGAAGGGCATAATTGCTGAAAACAGCTCGTCACAAACAGCCTGACAGCCAAGGGCCTGCCGCCGCCCCTCTCTTCACTCCCGGATCTGCCCCGCCATGAGGGGGAAGGTGCCAAGAGAGGAAACCATGCGTGAAGACAAGGCTCCCGCCTTGGAGGGAGGACATTTCTGCCTTCAGCTTTCTCAAGACGCTTTGGGAGCCCTCTCTCTATTTGTTCCTGAGCTTGAATCCTTGATTGTTGCTGTTGTTTAGTCGCTAAGTCCTGTCCGATTCTTTGCGACCCCATGGACCGTAGCCTGTTAGGCTTCTCTGTCCATGGAATTTCCCAGATCAGAAGACTGGAGTGGGTTGCCATTTCCTTCTCCAGGGCATCTTCGCGACCCAGGAAATCAACCACTGTTTCTTGCGCTGGCAGGCAGGTTCTTCACCACTGAGCCACCAGGGAAGCCCTGAATTCTGGATGCTTTTGCCCGCACACACTGCCTCTGGGTCCAGAGATGTGATCGCGAGCTCAGCACAGCAGAGGACAGTCTCCTGTGTGGCACTGGCCACCCAAGGAAGGGAGTCTCACAGAAGCAACATTTTTCTCTCGGGAGGGTTTGGGCAAATATGGATCAGGAGCTCATCATGTAGACATGACTACATAAGGTCCTTAGGGGGAAAATAAAAATAATAATCCAGCTGATGCAAAGAGCTGAGTCACTGGCAGAGACCCAGATGCTGAGAAAGATGGAGGGCATGAGAAGAAGAGAGCAACCGAGGATGACATGGTTGGATGGCATCACTGACTCAATGGATGTGAGTCTACGCAAACTCCAGGAGATAGAGAAGGACAGGGAAGCCTGGCATGCTGCAATTCATGGGATCGCAGAGAGTTGGACACAACTTAGTGAACGAACAACAACAGAAAAAAATAATAATAGTCCTCATAATTTCTTTGTCCAGTTGTACTTGTTATAATGTATTTATAGTAATCCATTAAAGCAAGTGGACGGATTCATCTAGCAAACGTCCACATAGATATCAAAACAGAAGTTACTGCACGTATCTGGGCAGGTATCTACTGCGGGTTGGATGTGTACAAAATTAGCAAGCATAGCACTTGGATAAATTCAAGCATGTCTTTTCCCCCTAAGCCACCTCCTTCAACCACCTGGTGGGCACCTTTTCTGTGCCTGGCGCCATACTAGGTGCTTAGGACACAAATGTGGTTGTGGCCTCAAGGAATTTGTGTACTAGTGGAAGAAACCCACAGATAAATCAGCAAGTGTGCTGTGGAGTAGAAAGTTCTTAAATTTTTTAAATGTCTGAGGGTAGCTTTTGTGCACAGAAAAGACCATGTAGGTTACTTTGGCTTTTAAAATTACCAGCTTAAAGCATCTATCTTCTTTAGGCAGTGGTGTTCAGTCTACAACCTTATTATTCTATTTATAAAGAGAATGGATTAACTCAAGTTGAATAGGTTTAAATAAGTTCAAATCTCAACTGGTACCATTAACAGCTTTATTAAATTCCCTGAAACTTTAAAAACCGTATTCATGAATTTAATACATTCATTTTCTTTTTAAGTGATTCAAATGCTTGCCCTAACAAGCTGTGAGATGTGAGAGTTGGACTATAAGAAAGCGGAGCACCGAAGAATTGATGCTTTTGAACTGTGGTGTTGGAGAAGACTCTTCAGAGTCCCTTGGACTGCAAGGAGATCCAACCAGTTCATCCTAAAGGAAATCAGTCCCGAATATTCATTGGAAGGACCGATGTTGAAGCCAAAACTCCAATACGTTGGCCACCTGATGCAAAGAGCCAACTCATTTGAAAAGATCCTGATGCTGGGAAAGATTGAAGGCAGGAGGAGAAGGGGATGACAGAGGATGAGAGTGGATTACATCACTGACTCAATGGACATGAGTTTGAGTAAACTCTGGTGATGGACAGGGAGGCCTGGCGTGCTGCAGTCCATGGGGTAGCAAAGAGTCAGACATGACTGAGTGACTGAACTGAACTGAACAAGCAAAACCTTTCCAAATACTTCAGTAGTGCTTGCAACTCTTAAATTACTGATACTATTTGTAGGGACTGACATTCCCCACAGGCCAAAGATGACCTCTGGGCACACAGATGCCCAGGTGATTCTTTGCTAAGAAGATCCCGACCCCTCTTAGCATTACTACAACAATGAGGAATGTCAAGTTTCTACCCTTCCAACAGAGTTTGTTTTCTTGAGTCTAAATTATAATCTAACTCAATTCTTTCCTCTCATTTGAGCTGTAGGCTTCTCATGCAAGTTGCTGCTAACTTTTTTCAATGAACCTCTTTTCATGTTCCTCATATTCTTGGTTGAGTCCCAATTTTTTTTTCTTTGACAAAGTATTTTATTGTGGTAAAATATACCTAACTTCAGAATTCATACATATTGAGCATGTGTCAGAACTCCTTCCCTTCTTAAAGGTCGAATACTATTCCATTGTATGGATATACCACATTTTGTTTTTCTATTCATCTGTCATGGACACTTGGGTCATAGCTACAGTTTGGCTATTGTGAATCATGCTGCCATGAACATGGGTGTGCTGGGTTCTGATTCTTAGAGACACTTTAATGCCACCCAACTGGATTTTACATCAAATCAGACCTCTGTGGCTTGTCATACTCATGTCAGGGCTTGAGCCTGATTCTTGGGAGCTCAGAGGAGAAGCGCCTAAATCAGAGTGGAATCCTGCAGCTACTGAGAATTAGAGTCTTCATAAAAACAATGGGGCTGGACTCAAGGCAAAAATATGGAAAATTAAAAATAAAAAACAAAGGAGACAGAAAGAATGAGAAATAAGGACACATGAGAAGGAATTTCTTTCTACTATAAAAATATACACTGTACTATGTCTTCAAATATTAAATACATGAAAAATTACTAACAGCAGATGAACTATGCAGTGGAGAGCACAGGCCTTGGAGTCACTCAGTGGTCTTGGGGCAAGCTATTGAACTTCTTTCACATCTCAGTAAGAAAGCTTATATATAAAGTGCCTCTCAAGGACTAGGTACCAAAGACACGTGGACTGGACCTTCTGCTCCTTATTGCTCTGAGGAGAAACAGCCACCTGTGGTTTGCAACTGTGGCAGCGGAGCCTGAACCAGCTCGAGGTTAGGAAGCTACTTTTTCCCATGAACATCCTTGCCAATAGGGGCTTCCCTGATAGCTCAGTTGGTAAAGAATCCTCCTATAATGCAGGAGACCCAGATGGATTCCTGGGTCAGGAAGATCTGCTGGAGAAGGGATAGGCTACCCACTCCAGTATTCTTGGGCTTCCCTTGTGGCTCAGCTGGTGAAGAATCCGCCTGCAATATGGGAGACCTGGGTTCGATCTCTGGGTTGGGAAGATCCCCTGGAGAAGGGAAAGGCTACCCGCTCCAGTATTCTGGCCTGGAGAATTCCATGGACTGTAGAGTCCATGGGATTGCAGAGAGTTGGACACGACTGAGCGCCTTTCACCTTCCCTTTCACCTCAACAATCCCAGGCGAATGCCAGCTCTTGTAGGAAGCACTCATGAGACGCACAGGGCACCTGAGAGGGGTGTCTGTACATCCTTCCAATTCTGCAGTTCCTCTGTTGACCATCCATCCCTCAGAATGGAGACACAGACAACCAGAGTGACAATGATGTTCATCAGATCACGTCATGTCTATGTGTGAGCATGATGGCAGGGCTGGCCCTGTACAACCCGCCCACCCTTAGCTGTCTCCCAGCAGCTCAGCCACTCAAGAGTGGGAGGCAACAGGGGGAAAAGGGAAATACAAGATGATAAGGAAGGAGAGAAGGAAATCAGGTAGGGGGATAACTTGAAGTAGTAAGAATGAAGAGGGTTAAAATTAATTGAGCATATTCTATGCACCAGGCACTGTACTAAGGTGATTCATATACATGATCTCATTTAATCTTCACAGTAATCCAAGGAGGTAGGTACTATTCATGTTTCTGTTTTTGAAAATGAGAAATGTGAGGCTTAATGAAATTACATATAGCTTGCCCAAGATTAAGAAGTAACTGAGAAAAACTGAATCTATTTTTGCTTCCGGTATCTAAGGCGTTCATTTTACTGCAAAACTGCTAAAGTCACACAGGAGATAACTGGGCAGAGGGCATAAAGAAGCAAAATGCAGCAAATTCCCTAGCGATCCTGTGGTTTAGCTCTCGGTGCTTTCTTTCACAGCTATAGCCCGAGTTCAGTCCCTGGGCGGGGAACTAACATCCCATAAGAAATACGTCTTAAAAAAAATGTCTAAAAGGAAAAATTTACACAGATGAAGCACTTTACTGCTAAAATTATAAGATGTTAAGCTATATAACAGTTACACAATAAGATTCTATAATAACTTATAAAACTGCAGTGAAGAACTGGAGACCATGTACATTTTCAGCAGTAGGGGAATGGTTAACTGAACTGAAATGAACCCACTTGATGCATATATACATCTATTAAAAATAATAAACACAAAGATTTCTATAGCAATAAAAAAGCAATAAAAAAGTTATAATATAAAATTATAACTATTCAATCATACAGAAATTATGGCAAAGCCTGAAAAAGAACAGGGAAGTAATAGAGTGAATTTTGCATGAGACTGGAAGGTTCAAAATGATTTCTTCCCCTTTAAAAATATTCTTTATGGCTGTTAAAAGCAATAAAATTAAAAATTTGAAGTAGCTGACAAGACTTGTCCATAAAAATAAGGGCACCTGCTGGGTTGTTTTGATGACTAAATAAGTTAATGGATGCAAAAGCTCCTAGGAACAGCCCCCGCAGGCACTCCACAGGTCTCCCTCCCTGCCCTCTTGACCTCACCTTTCCTTCCTTCCAGCTCCAGCATCCTGAAGCTGCAGCATCAACTCTGGGCTCATGGTCTTTGCACGCTCTTTCTCAGTATGAGTGCTTTTTTCGCTTTCTTATCGCTTTTATCTGTGACTTCCAGAGCTCAATAAGATCTGGTCACTTAACACTTTCTGATTCTCTCATCAAAATAAACTTCTTTTCTTTTAGTTAATATGTTTTTTGTTGTTGTTGTTTTTGCTTTTTTTAAAAAAGTATTTAGTATTTAACAGTCTGGTGGTTCTCCCAAAAATTAAACAGAAGAGTTACCATATGATCCAGGATTTCCACTTCTGGGTATGTATCAAAAAGAAGTAAAAGCAGGGACTTGAACAGCAGCATTATTCACAATAGACAAAAGATGGAATAACCCATGCCCCATGAGAGATGAGTGGATAAACAGAATGCAGCATATATATAAAACAGGATATTATTCCAGCCTTAAGAAGGAAAGAAATTCTAGGGATTTCTTACTTTCTCCATGGCATGTGGGATCCTGGTTCCTTGACCAGGCAAACCCATGTCCCCTATATTGCGAGGTGGATTCTTCATCACCGGACCACCAGGGGAGTCCCATGGGGCAGCTTCTGGACTGGCGAAGCCAACAGCTCAGCAATGTCGAGGATGCCTGTTTCTTCTGTACTCCCTTTGCCACCCACAACGTTGTCTTTGCCCTAAAGCAGACGGTCCTTAGTAGTAACTGTTGTGACATACCCCTTTGTTGTTATTAAAAAGAAAGAAAGACTGATCTCTCTCTCTCTAAAATATATATTTATTTATTTATTTGGCTGTGCTGGGCCTTAGTTGCAGCATGTGGGATCTTCTATCTTTGTTGCTGCGTGTAGATCTAGTTCCCTAACCAGAGATCGAACCCATGCCTGCTGCACTGGGAGCGTGGAGTCTTAGCTACTGGACCACCGGGGAAGTCCCCTGATTCTCTTCAAAGAGGAAGCAAAACTTTACTAGAAGCCTTCAGCAAACCATCTCATATACCACACTGACAATGAGCTGGGGTCGCTGGCCAGGGGACTTAATTAGCCTTCCCTGGCCTAGTCGGGCTTAGCCCTTGAGTCAGGATGGGTTCCATGAACTCATTTCCTGATGCTCAGTGTCAGAGGAGAGCCTACCACAGTCATACCTCTCCCACCTCCACTGAGACCAACAAAGTAGCACATGCAGGAACACCGCTGGTCACTAAGGATCCAGACTGAATTCCTGCCCTCATGGGGCTTCCAGTCTAGAGCAAAAGAGAAGCCCTGTACAAGTATTACAGGGGTCATGCATGTTACGGAACGGAAAGTCATACAGCACAGGTGGCTATGGAGCCAGGCAAGTCACTGAGTCTCAGTGGCCCTGCAAGGCCTCTGAGAACAGATGCTCCTGTGAGACTCGGGGAGGATGCTGAGCAGAAGGGAGGGCGCATGTGAAGACCGGCGTGGAGAACAGACTGGACAGCGCCAGCCCTAGACCTTAAGTCCTGGGGACACCTCCCAGCCAGGGACCAAGTGTTTGTTCAGCCTTTCATTCACACATGCATTCATTTCATGCATATCTACCTGTAGCAGGTGAGAGAACATGCGTACATCACTGGCTAAAAGGACTTACCTAAAAGATGATTAGTCTGTGAATGAGCCAAGCCTTTCCCCCTCGTTCTCATTAACCATCTACTGTTTATTTGAACTTCGCTTGGAGTCTACCCGCTAAAAATGTGAATTGGACTGGCTAATGTCAACTGGACTGGCTGATGTGTCCTGCCCTGAGCCAATCAGCGTGGCCAGTGGCATGTCACTGATTGCTTAGTCTTGAACCCTAGATTCCTTGGGGGCTGAGATCACATCTAGATAATCTGAGTTGGAATAGAAATGAGAGCTGACCTCTGAGGAAAGAAAAATAGATGCTCAAGGATAAACCATAAACATCCTCTACACTGGTTCACATTCTTCCCAGGGAATGTTTCCACTCTTGCAGGAGACAGCCTTAAAACAAGTCTTAAAAGGCTCTCTAATCATGGATTTTCCTATGCTCTATTGGGGAAGCCTTGTGGATGGTGCTATTTCTTCACCCCACCAAGCCACCAGCCCTGGTGTGTGCCCAGGGACACGGGTCCTCCTTGCCAACATAAGCAAACATATGACACGATTGCTCTGCATGTAAACCTCTACCAAAAAACCAGCGTGTTGACATGATTGATATCCACATAATTATCCACATTAGTACATGAGACAGATATGCACAGGATTATCTACCTCAGTACCTAAAGTGATTGATACCCGTGTGATTATCTGCCATGAAGACACGCCCTCCCTGCTTCTAATGCAATTACCTTTCTCTGGATACATGGAATCGATGCCCACGTGATGACCTGCTTCAGATACACACATGATTGATGCCCATGCAATTATCTCACACAATGATATGCCACTGATTGATGCCCATGTGATTATCTGCTAAGATGATTCCCATGCAAATGAAAATTGGCAAAACCTGCCAGCTCTAATAATAACCCTTACCAGCAAGCCAAAACCAATGGCTAGGACTTACGGAAGGTTCTTCTTTAAAAATAAAAAAGTCACTCATACACTATTAAGTGTATGTTTGTATGTGTGTGTATATGAGAGAAAGACCCATCTTCTTGTGGTGCTTAAAGTAAAACTTGGACTAGGATTAAAAAAATTAAATAAAATAAATGTCAAGGTCCTTCCCAGCTCTAAAATTCTCAGATTCTCAGGGTCTAACGATAACTGAAAAAGTGTTGGTGATTTCGCAAAGTAGCAAAATATTTCTTCCACCACCAATTTGTGCTGTAATTCATGGACTCTTTGTGCCCTTTAGTGACCATATAAGGAAACCAGGAGCAGGGAATTACTGATGCAGATAACCATCTATGCCAAAGCTGGAGCACCGACATGGAAATCAGCAGGGCCACATTTCCAATTCGAGGGCGCGTGCCAGAATTACAGACAAGGCCACGCTCAGCTTTACCTCCCAGCCTCCACTGCTCTTCTTAAAAAAGAAACAGTCTAAGTCATAGCATGTTTGGTCATTTATCTTGTTCCCTTTCCTCAATTCGCCATTCTGACTTTCGAGAAAGGCATGTAATATCCCCATAGAATGTGATGATTTTCTTTGTTATTGTCAAAAAATGCTAATCCATGAAGAGAACCTTCCTGGGTAATGTTAATTCAGCTGCCTGTTTTATAATAGGATTATGTTTTCCAGGATTTAAAAATCCCACTTGTTAGCTACCAAATAGACTTCTACAACAGCTATAAAATCTAATTTAATCCCTACTGGCATGAACGAAAGAGCTGAGGTACAATTTGTGTATAACTCCACTTAACACCCTACAACCTCCAATAAATATGTAACATTGCTTTTGAAGTTATAAAAGGAAACTGTTCAGTGGGATAACAGGAGTCTCGTGGGTCCAATCATGCAATATCTCTAAGGCAGAACAAATGTTGTTTACATATGGTAAGGATTATGGGGAAAGTTTATTTAAACAGATTAATCCATGTTTACATGCATTAATGCTCCTTTTTCCATCGTGCAAATTCAAGTTAAAATGATCTTCATTTCTTTCATTTGAAAATAATTATAGGGAGAGTGTCAACTACTTGTCTCTTACCATTTAGTTTAAGACCCTAATTAGATTAGAATAAATTTCAGAACACTGTACCAAACTCAGAGTAGAAGGCTAACACTGTTTCAGTTTACAAAGGTGGAGGGCATTTTCTGGAGGATAAGTGAAGATAAGAGGAAGAGAGGGGACCCAGAAATGGTCCTGTGGGCCAGAGAGAGTAGTGAGCAGATTCCCTTTTGTCTTTGGCTGTTCACTCATCCTCTCTTCACAAGTGCAGTAGAGTCGGCATTAAACGGCCTTCTGGGAATGTAAAATTCAAGGGCGGTAAATGGAGACATATTTCTTCTCTTGCCCCTGCCCACCCCCTGCTCCTTCAGACAGGTGACTATTGGGAAGCTTATGGTAGGCCAGATGGGACCAGGGATGCGCTGGCAAATATTGTTTCAAGATGAAGGAGAGGAAAACAAGGAGGCTGACATGTAACATATCAAAGACTATCCAGGCACCGGGAAGTTGAACATGCATCTCAGGGCAACCCAACCTCTTTAAAGATGCAAATTGCAGTCAAACACAGAAAACAGTAGGGTTCTGTTTATCCTTTCACAAAGGGTGCAAACTGCTAATCAGGCTCCATTGCTGGGCTGGCCACTTTGTTTATCAATAAACAGGAAGACAGTTAGACTATAATTTTCTTGCCTAGCACTGGTAGCCAAAAGGAAATGCTGGCAGCTTGGTAGTACTGAGTTCCAGTTGCATCAAAACCCAATTATTATTGTAATAATGTATGAGTGTTTGCAAGTTGCACAGGCGTGCTACACATGTCCCCAGAATCATGTGAAACATATTGGCAGAGAACAAGCTTGGTGATACATGGACTAAGGGGAGCTGTCAAAATAGGCCAGTCCTCCAAGGGCTCAGCTGCGGAGTGCTGTTTAAAAACACACACACACTGGAGTTAGCATGGCAGATATGGAAGTATTCTACATGTAAGACAACACAACAAAAACATGGTGTGACGAATATCAAATGACACATAGGCTCTGAAATGGGAAATCTGTTGGAATATGCTATAATTGCCACTACAAGCTCTGTTACCACAGAACACTTGTACACCCTTTTAAAGAGATGTTCAAAGTTACTTTCATGTCAGTGGAGCTCCCTGCCTAAGATACTGCAATATCCCAAATCTAAAATATTGTGCAAGATCTCAAATCTAACATGCAATAAAATTTAATCATACATGTGTTTAGGCATTCAAATTGCCCAAATCGTGACTTTAGATGTTTGATTCATTTTGTCTGTACAGATGCTCTATAAGAAATTAAGAGGGGATCTCCCTGGTGATCCATCATTAAGAATCCGCCTCACAATGCAGGAGATGCAGGTTCAATCCCTGGTCTGGGAACCAAGATCCCACATTCTGTGAAGCTACTACGGAGCTCAAGCACCGTAACTGCTGCAGGAAGGGGGACCCCTTCCAGGGCCCGAAACTGGGCTCTTGTCTAACACTTGGAAATGAATTGTCCGAGGAGATACATGTGCTGACAAAGCAAGAGATTTTATTGGGAAAGGGCACCTGGGTTGAGAGCAGTAGGGTAAGGAAACCCAGGAGAACTGCTCTCTCACATGGCTTGCAGTCTCGGGTTTTATGGTGATGGGATTAGTTTCTGGGTTGTCTTTAGCCAATTATTCTGACTTAGAGTCTTTCCTGGTGGTGCATGCCTTGTTCAGCCAAAATGGATGCCAGAGAGAAGGATTCTGGGAGGTGGTCGGACATGTGGTGTCTCCTTTTGACCTTTCCTGAACTCTTCTGCTTGGCGGAGGCTTGTTAGTTCCCTGTTCCTTACCAGGACCTCCTGTCGTAAAACAACTCATGCAAATGGTTACTATGGTGCCTGGCCAGGGTGGGCAGTTTCAAGCAGTGTGCTTCCCCTAACACAACTAGAGAGTTCATGCACCACAGTGAAAGATCCTGCGTGATGCAACCAAGACCCCGCATGCCACAACTACGACCAGATGCACTGGTCTTAAAGGAAGAAGGAAATAACTTAAGATACACTTAATTAAAGAAAGAAAGAAATTAAGATACACTCCAAGGTTCACATAGCTTGCAAGACAGGGCATGTCAAATATAAAGTACAAAGGAACTATAAGTCCCGTAACAATGCTTCTACTAATGTTGAAATACTAATGATACAAGGGTTAATAACAGTTACTACTCTATTGATCACATGTAACACACTTATTCTTGAAATGTTTGCTGAGCATTTGCTGCATAGTAGGCTCTCCGGTAAACTGGGGGAGGGGATACCGTGGCACCCTCTTCACAATGGCTGACAGGGAAGCAGACATGGGATAAGTCATTACATTAGGGGTGATGACTATTATAACAGGGTGTGTGAGCCACTCACTCTTATATGCACCTAAGCAGTCTTTACTGCTATGCCTGGCTCTCCAAGGTGACAACCCACAGCTACCTACCTTGGCAACTTGAGGTAGGGAACTGCGACTCAATTCTGTCAGGGCAATACTCGTGAAAATGCGGCAGGTTCTCTGGGGCTCTGTTCATAACTCTCATTAGCAAGTATAGTGACCAAAAGTGCATCATAGAGTATGAACTGACTGGCTTCCTCACTCCTTAGCTGTGTGCCTTTGGCTAAGTTTGTTAACCTCTCTGTACTTCACTATTCTTGCAATCAATGGGGATAATAACAACACTTCTTTCACAGAGTTTCTGAGAGCATAAAATAAGTTATTCCATGCAAAGCAGTTAGGGATAGCGCTGGCACGCAGAAAATGCTACGTACACAGTGCACGCATCCTCAATCGCTAAGTCACGTCTGACTTCTGCGACCCTTGTAGCCCACCGGGCTCCTCTGTCCATGGGATTCTCCAGGCAAGAATACTGGAGAGTGGGTTGCCATTTCCTCCTCCGGGGGATCTTCCCAACCTAGGGTTTAAATCCACATCTCCTGCATCTCCTCCACTAGCATGTAGATTCTCTCATCACCAAACCACCTGGAAAGTCCATATGTACTCAGTAAATGTTCTCTTTCTCTGTGCTGTGCTCAGATGCTCAGTTGTGTCCAGTTCTTTGTGACCCCATGGACCACAGCTTGCCAGGTTCCTCTGTCCATGGGATTCTCCCAGCAAGAATACTGGCGTGGGTTGCCATATACTTCTCCAGGGGATCTTCTGGAGCCAGGGATTGAACCTGTGCCTCTTACATCCTCTGCACTGGCAGGCAGATTCTTTACCATTAACGCCACTCTTTCTCTGCTGCTAAGTCGCTTCAGTCGTGTCCGACTCTGTGCGACCCCATAGACGGCAGCCCACCAGGCTCTGCCATCCCTGGGATTCTCCAGGCAAGAACACTGAAGAGTGTTGCCATTCCTTCTCCAATGTATGAAAGTGAAAAGTGAAAGTGAAGTCGCTCAGTCGTGCCTGACTCTTAGCGACTCCACGGACTGCAACTCTTTCTCTAATACTGTTCTAAAACCATCTTCAGCACCTTGGTCAGCTCCAAGAGGCCTGGTCTTCCTTGTTAGAGCAGAGCTGGAAAGAATGACTGTGGTGAACTGTCTTTTGGCCCAGGAATGGCCAAAGTTGAAAATATGTATGCAGTATGTCTCAAAGCGGGATACAGAAAAACCCGGTCATGGCTCAGTCCAGAGAGGCATGACTCATCCGACCAGAGGCAGTTCTTGATCTGGTTCCCCTTAACCCTCTTAAGACTCCAAACTTGGGTTCTTCATACCCACTTCAAGCTCCCTGTACTCTCACAATTTTTTTGCATTTATTGACTCTGTCTACTTTGCCTTCTCCCAAGCATTTATCCATCCACAACTCTAGGGAAGAGAAGTTCTTGACATCCCCTGTGCTCTGACACCTGTACCAGGCGGGTCAGACCTTCAGCGTTCCCCTGCTGCTAGGGAAGGGGGGTTAGATGGGGTGGATAAAAGGATAGTGGAACAGCCTCTTGGTGCTCAACCCGAGCTTTGCTCTTCTGTGACGTACTGAGAAAACTTGAGGAGTCCGACAGAAGCCCATGTTGATCTCAGGCCAGCCTCCTGGCTCATCTTCCTCTCTTGACGTTTTGCTCTTCTGACCAATGTCTAGGGAGTTCTTTTTGGCCTTGTTATCTGGAGACAATTAATACTTTTCCCAAGAATATGCTGCTGTTAGACTAGATCTGGCCAAGAAGTCAGACTCAAGTGCTAACTTTTTGAGGTTAATTTTTCATCAGTGAACAGCAAGCACAGTCATATCAGTGGGAAAAAAACTGTAAAAACATATCCAAAACAGACGGCATATCTTCAGTAGAAGGCATCCTTGAGTCAATTCACAACTTGACATTTGCTCCCAACTAATCCATACTTTCATTTTCTTCTCCCTTTAAAATACCATCTTTCCTAAACTACAGAGCTGGTATAGAATAAAAATTAAACTATGACCACCCTGGGAAGTTCTAATGTACTTATATCTGGCTTTTATTGAAGTACAGTTGATTTACAATGTTGTATTAATTTCTGCTGTATAGCAAAGTTACTCAGTTAAACATATACATACTCTTTTTCATATTCTTTCCCATTCTAGTGTATAACAGGATATTGAATATAGTTTCCTATGTTATACAGTTGTTGTTGTTGTTGTTGTTGTTATTTAGTCGTATCTGACTCTTTGTGACCCCAGGGACTGTAGCCCATCAGGCTCCTCTGTCCATGGGATTTCCCAGGCAAAAATACTAGAATGAGTTTCCATTTCCTTCTCCAAGGGATCTTCCAGATACAGGGATCAGCCCAAGTCTCTGCATCAGCAGGCAGAATTCTTTACTGCTGAGCCACCAGGGAAGAGCCATGCTAAACAGTAGGACCTTGTTATTTATCCATCCTATATATACTAGTTTGCACCTGCTAATTCAGGCTCCTCTCGGCCGCCACCCCTGATCTCTGGCCCAGGGTAGCTCCTCTCGGCCACGCTCGCTCATGCACCGTCGCAGCCACCACACTGGAAAAGGTCAGTTTTCATCTCAATCCCAAAGAAAGGCAATGCCAAAGAATGCTCAAACTACTGCACAATTGCACTCATCTCACACGCTAGTAAAGTAATGCTCAAAATTCTCCAAGCCAGGCTTCAGCAATACGTGAACTATGAACTTCCAGATGTTCAAGCTGGTTTTAGAAAAGGCAGAGGAACCAGAGATCAAATTGCCAACATCCAATGGATCATCAAAAAAGCAAGAGAGTTCCAGAAAAACATCTATTTCTGCTTTATTGACTATGCCAAAGCCTTTGACTGAAGGGAAAATTCTGAAAGAGATGGGAATACCAGATCACCTGACCTGCCTCTTGACAAACCTGTATGCAGGGCAGGAAGCAACAGTTAGAACTGGACATGGAACAACAGACTGGTTCCAAATAGGAAAAGGAGTACATCAAGGCTGTATATTGTCACCCTGCTTATTTAACTTCTATGCAGAGTACATCATGAGAAACGCTAGGCTGGAAGAAGCACAAGCTGGAATCAAGATTGCTGGGAAAAATATCAATAACCTCAGATATGCAGATGACATTATCCTTATGGCAGAAAGTGAAGAAGAACTAAAGAGCCTCTTGATGAAAGTGAAAGAGGAGAGTGAAAAAAGTTAGCTTAAAGCTCAATATTCAGAAAACTAAGATCATGGCATCCAGTTCCATCACTTCATGGCAGATAGATGGGGAAACAGTGGACACAGTGGCTGACTTTATTTTTTTGGGCTCCAAAATCACTGCAGATGGTGACTGCAGCCATGAAATTAAAAGACATTTACTCCTTGGAAGGAAAGTTATGCCAACCTAGACAGCATATTAAAAAGCAGAGATATTACTTTGCCAACAAAGGTCCGTCAAGTCAAGGCTATGGTTTTTCCAGTGGTCATGTATGGATGTGAGAGTTGGACTATAAAGAAAGCTGAGCACCAAATAATTGATGCTTTTGAACTGTGGTGTTGGAGAAGACTCTTGAGAGTCCTTTGGACTGCAAGGAGATCCAGTCAGTCCATTCTGAAGATCAACCCTGGGATTTCTTTGGAAGGAATGATGCTGAAGCTGAAACTCCAATACTTTGGCCACCTCATGCGAAGAGTTGACTCAATGAAATTAAAAGACATTTACTCCTTGGAAGGAAAGTTATGACCAACCTAGACAGCATATTAAAAAGCAGAGATATTACTTTGCCAACAAAGGTCCGTCAAGTCAAGGCTATGGTTTTTCCAGTGGTCATGTATGGATGTGAGAGTTGGACTATAAAGAAAGCTGAGCACCAAATAATTGATGCTTTTGAACTGTGGTGTTGGAGAAGACTCTTGAGAGTCCTTTGGACTGCAAGGAGATCCAACCAGTCCATCCTAAGGGAGATCAGTCCTGGGTGTTCATTGGAAGGACTAATGTTGAAGCTGAAACTCCAATACTCTGGCCACCTGATACGAAGAGTTGACTCATTGGAAAAGACCTTGATGCTGGGAGGGACTGGGGGCAGGAGGAGAAGGGGATGACAGAGGATGAGATGGTTGGATGGCATCATCAACTTGATGGACAAGGGTTTGGGTAGATTCCGGGAGTTGGTGATGGACAGGGAGGCCTGGTGTGCTGCGGTTCATGGGGTCACAAAGAGCTGGACCCAACTAAGTGACTGAACTGAACTGAATTCAGGCTCTTAATCCCTCCCTCCCCAACCCTCTCCTCCCTGGCGCTCTATGCCTGTGATTCTCTTTGTGTTTCATAGGTATGTTCATTTGTGTCATATTTTAGATTTCACATAGAAGTGATATCATATGGTATTTGCCTGCCTTTCTGACTTACTTTCCTAAGCATGATAATCTCTAGGTCTATCCATGTTGCTGTAAATGGCATTATTTCATTCTTTTTAATGGCTGAGTAATATTCCATTATATATATATAGACAGATAGATAGATACATACATACATATTTGGAATCAATCTGTTTTTTCGTGTCTCGTTCTAACTGTTGCTTCTTGACCCACGTACAGATTTCTCAGAAGGCTATAAGGTGGTCTGGTATTCCCATCTCTTTAAGAATTTTTCACGGTTTGTTGTGATCCACACAGTCAAATGCTTTAGAGTAGTCAGTGAAGCAGATGTTTTTCTGGAATTCTCTTGCTTTTTCTATGATCCAGCAGATGTTGGCAATTTGATCTCTGGTTCTTCTGCCTTTTCTAAATCCAGCTTGAACATCTGGACAATCTTGGTTCACACACTGTTGAAACCTAGCTTGGAAAATTTTGAGCATTACTTTGCTAGCTTTCTAGGAACCTCCACATTCTTTTCCATAGTGATTGTGCCAACTTACATCTCCACCAGCAGTGTAAGAGAGTTCCCTTTTCTCCATACCCTCTCCAGCATTATTATTTGTAACCTTTTTAATGGTGGCCATCCTGACTGATGTGAGGTGGTACCTCGTTGTAGTTTTGATTTGCATTTCTCTAATAAGCAGCAATGATGAGCACCTTCTCATGTGCCTATTGACCATCTGTATGTACGTCTTCTTTGGAGAAATGTCTATTTAGGTCTTCTGTCCATTTTTCGATTGGGTTGTTTGCTTGCTATTAAGTGATTTGAGCTGTTTGTATATTTTGGAAATTAAGCTGTTGTTGGTCACATCATTTGCAAATATTTTCTCCCAGTCATGGTTTCCTTTGCTGTATAGAAGCTTGTAAGTTTGGTTAGGTTTCATTTGTTTACTTTTTATTTTATTTCTATCGCCTTGGGAGACTGACCTAAGAAAACACTGGTACAATTTATGTCAGAGGATATTTCGCCTATGTTTTCTTCTAGGAGTTTTATGGTATCATGTCTTATATTTCAGTCCTTAAGCCATTTTGAGCTTGTTCTTGTGTATGGTGTGAGGGTGTGTTCTAATTTCATTGATTTACCCTCAGCTGTCCATCTTTTCCAATACTGTTTGCTGAAGAGAATGTCTTTTCCCTTTGTATGTTCTTGCCTCCTTTGTCGATGATTAATTATCCACAGGTGTATAGGGATATTATTTCTTATCTCTCTAAATCAGAATTTTAGATTCTGCCTTTAAATATACCCACTAATTCATTACTGAAAACATAGTGGTATTTAATACTTTGATATGACCTGCTATTGTTGTTCAGTTGCCCAGTCATGTCTAACTCTTTGCAACCCCATGGACTGCAGCATGCCTGGCTTCGTTGTCCCTCACCATCTCCCAGAGTTTGCCCAAGTTCATGTCCATTGCATCAAAGATGCCATTCAACCATCTCATCCTCTGATGCCCTCTTCTCCTTCTGCCCTCAATCTTTCCCAGCATCAGAGACTTTTCCAATGAGTCAGCTGTTTGCATCAGATGACCAAACCACTGGAGTTGCAGCTTCAGCATCAACGAGTATTCAGGTGAAATGATCTATGGCCACTTGAATAAGCACACCTGGAAAAACACAGTTCTTTGGAATCAAGCATTTGCACTGCAGGATTTCCAGCTGTGTCTGCTTTCTGCCTGTGTCCCCGTATTCTGGTGGCAGCTTTGTGCGCTTGGTTCTTCGGTCACTGAGATTTAGCAAATTGAATCTTGGGCTTATTTCGTGAAACTCACCTGTGTTCCTCTGACTAAAAAGAACAGACTTCAACTGGTAACCAAAGTTGGAAAAAATAAGCCGACTGGTTTTCACTCTAGTCTCCAAGCTATTTCTTACTTCATTTCAGAGGAAATGGCTACAGTTTCGACTTTGATCAAGTTTGGTTTATTTAAGCTAAGTTCCTTTCTTTCAACCTTAATTTTAGACCTGGGCTTTCCATAGTCAGGTATATCATGTTACAGATACTCCATCTTACTTAATTGGATTCTTACAAATTGCTGGAAAAGATATAATCGGCAACTTGAAGCCTGTATCTCTTTGTATAAAGAGATTTTGCTGAGCTTATGAAATGGAAATTGCTGACTATTAAGACTGTAATAAAGGTATTTGAATGCCTTGCACTAAGAAGATGCCCAGTTTGAAGAATAAAACAATGGGAGTGGGAGGGTTGAGTTTTTGTTGTTGCTGTTTTACCAATTACTCCACAAAAGGGAAAGACTATTTAAGGGTACAAAGAGATTAATAAAAGACTGGAAATATTTGACTGCTTTTATGAAAACTTGGATTGGTTTTCATATCAGAACCTTTAAGGATCAAAAAGACCTTGCAGAGTTCCTAAGCACATTTCATCTCTCCATACTGTTCCCAAAAGACTCACAGACACCAAAATTCCTATTGAAGAATCTCCCAAGCTCTCAAGTCTTTTAATAAAAGCAAGGTCCCCGGGAGAGGAACCTTCCCATCCTAATTCACTCCCCTATTGAAGAGGCGTTGGCTCCCCACACCCTGTATACATTGAATCATTTACTGAATGTCAGTTAGCTTTCTCCCTGTTGGGACAACACACCTCCTCGCCACTCTACTATTTTATTTCAACCAAGGTGAAAGCATTGGAGTATTTAAAATTTAACCCAGTCGATTTGTGTATGCATATAGTAAGGGTAAATGGGGGCTTAGTGTCTATGTACCTATGTGTGAGAGCACACACACTTGCACAGAAGAGCCAAATTAGAATGCATAAGCTCAGGGAAGAAAAAAAGGTTAGGAAAAAAAAAAAGGCAATTAAAAGCTTTACAGAGGAACTCAAGGGTTAACTGATTTAACGTGAAGAGTGTCAGGAACTCATATTTATATTTCTTAAAGATTAAAGATAAGTCAACAACCTTGATTGATATTTGATATTGATATTTGTCTTTTGTTTTTGTTTGTTTGGCCAAGTGGCATGTGAGATCTTAGCTCCTCGACCAGGGATGGAACCTGTGCCCCTTGCAGTGGAAGAGCAGAGTCTTAACTGTTGGACTCCCAGGGAAGTTCAATATTTCGTGTTTCTTAATGAGCAACTCATGATTGCTTTCCTGGTGGCTCAGACAGTAAAGAATCCGCCCACAATGCAGGAGACCCAGGTTCAATCCCTGGGTTGGGAAGATCCCCTGGAGAAGGAAATGGCAAACCACTCCAGTATTCTTGTCCGGAAAACCCCATAGATGGAGGAGTCTGGTGGGCTACAGTCCACGGGGTTACAAAGAGTCAGACACGACTGAGTGACTAACACTTTCACTTTTCACACTTGCAAATGGGTTTCCCTGGTGGCTCAGAGGTAAAGAATTCACCTGCCGTGCAGGAGATGCAGTCCATGGGCTCGCGAAGAGGTGGAGACAGCTGAAGAGACGGAGCACGCACACACACGTGCAAATGCGATGACTCCTGGGTTCTGCAGAGTCTGACAGGCAACTAGAGGAGTCCTGGTAAGAAGCGCTCTGTCTGCAGAGCATGAGAAAGTGGGTTATCGTGGGGGAACAAAGGCATAGTCCCCTCATCTCTATGGTGTTACTTCCAACTGTCTCTCTACAACCGCAATCCTTTAGGCCTTACATAGGTCTTCTATCCAGGATGGATGGAGGGAAGCAATCAGATAATGCGGCCCAGGGCTTCCCTGGGGGTCCAGTGGTAAAGAATCCACCTGCCAGCGCTAGGGGCGTGGGTTCGACCCCTGATCCTAGAAGAGCCCACGTGCCGCAGAGCAACTAAGCCTGTGCACCGCAGCTGCAAAGCCCTCGCTTCCTAGAGCTCCGCAACAAGAGAAGCCACTGCAACAAGAAGGCCAAGCATCGCAGCTGAAGAGTGGCCGGATCACTGCAACTACAGAAAGCCTGTGCACAGCAAGGAAGACCCAGCACAGCCAGTAAGAAAGCAACAAAGAACATGGCCCCGGGAGGGGCGGGGGCAGTGATCTTCTGGGGTTTCTGTAGCACTGATGGTTACTTAGGAGGCAAATAGCTTCTTCCCCACGCTTTTCACAACTGACAAGATAGCCCTCCTGGCAGCCCAGGGGCTCCACGTGCAGAGCGGAGGGCGGGGAAAGAGCTGCTTCTCCAACCCCTCACCGGCCATGGGCTCCCCTCGACTGCTAAGGGCACCCCTCCTCCAGCACCCCAGCCCCAGCCGGGGCTGTCCTCCTGGTCTGTTTCCCAGAACTGAGAAAGGTGCTGGGACTTCTCAGCACGGGGCTTCTCAGGCCCCAGCCCCCAGCCCCTTGCTTCCTTGCTCTGAGCTGCTGGCGGGGAGCAGAGTGGGAGAAAAAGGCCTTCAGAGTCGGCCACTTTCCTGCACCCTTCTCTTACTCTTTTCTGTCAAGGACCCAGCACAGAGATGCAAAATGAAAATCCACTGCTTAGCTGCTTGTGAAAGATAATTTTCTCTTTGTTTTCCTGAGGGAAAAAAAATAAGTAAGATCTTTCTAAGATAGCTATTTCGAGCCCCCTAGTGTTAAGAAATCTGTGAAGGAACTTGAAAAAAAAGTGGTTATTTTGCTGTCCCTAGAGTCTTTTCTGGAGAAGGCAATGGCAACCCACTCCAGTACTCTTGCCTAGAAAATCCCATGGGAGGAGCTTGGTAGGCTGCAGTCCATGGGGTCGCTGGGAGTCGGACACGACTGAGTGGCTTCACTTTCCCTTTTCACTTTTATGCCTTGGAGAAGGAAATGGCAACCCACTCCAGTGTTCTTGCCTGGAGAATCCCAGAGATGGGGGAGCCTGGTGGGCTGCCGTCTATGGGGTCGCACAGAGTCGGACACGACTGAAGCGACTTAGCAGCACCAGCAGCAGCAGCTGAGTCTTTTCTTTGTCTACCATAGTGGAGAGAGAGGCTTAAAAAAAAAAAATAGCAAAACTGGCAAACTCTGCAACATTTAGAACAAAAACTTACCTGTGCCAAAACATTACCCTGTGAGAGTAAGGAATCCAGAGTACAAACCAATACCAGTAACCCTCGGCATTCTAAGCAAGCATCAGTGACTTGAGTTGATGCATCAGACTCTTGGCCAGGGTTGCAGCTAAGATAACTGCTCTGAGGTATTTATCAACTACTCATTCAACACATTATGTGCCAGGTACTGTCCTAAGAAGCACTTCACAGGTAACCACCCACTTAATATAATTTTGTGGGGGTAGATACTATCGTTACCATTATTGCCTTTATTTTACAGATGAGGAAACTGAGGCACAGAGAGATGGGCTAAAGTCCATTTGTCCAAGGTCACACTGTTAGGACAAGCTGATGTCAGACTCCAGACACCAGAATCCAACAGTCTGGCTCCATAGTCTGTTCTTGACCATCAAATTACTTGAAAGAGACACCTTAAGGAATATGCTAAATATCCATTCTCTTAAATCTTCTAAGCTTTATTATTTTAAAAATGACATCGCTGCTTCTTTAGAAAAGTAATATTTATCTAGCACTTGCAAGTTTGCAAAATGCTTTTCTATTTGTGCCTCACAGCTAGCCCTGTGGTGGGTAGTACAAGATTTATTATTACCATCTCATGGGACAGATAAAGAAACAGAGGCTCATAGTTTACAGGACTCAAGTTCCCTGGATAAATAACGTTGAAATTGGGACCTTTACATGGGTTGTCTGTTGTCAGGCTCTCTACCCTTTCCACTGAACTGGGTTGTTGGTCTCTAATCAAGTTGCCTGCGAGTGACAGCCCAGATTTCACTAGCTCAGGTTCCCATAGAAAAGCCTTCCTCAAGTCACAACTCAGAGCTCCTCCTTTGGCTTCCTGAAGTATCCATGTAAGACCCTCATGATCCTATTCTCAAATATACTCCTGCTCTTTACAAATCAAATTAGGAAAAAATCAGATTGTATATATGTCGCTTCTGTTCTTCACAGGGAAACCTCCTCTCAGAAACTCCTGGAGGGTGTCCTCACCCAAATGTACTCAGATATAAAAAGTCAGAAAACAGGATATCCAACCCAGCTGAGAGGAGAAGGCAATTCCCAGGGTCGGGGAAGGATGAGTTTGGGATTGCAACTGTGCTACAGGCCTGAAGGACAGCTACTTCAGACTTGAGGGGATCAGAAGAGTCAAGGAGAGAGCTCTCCAAGAAGATGAAACTGAAAAAATACCAGATGCTTTTAAATATATTAAGAGGAGATTCAGACAATTAGGAAGAGGTGGGTTTTGCATTAGCAACAGCTGAATAGAAAAATAAACCAGGGGGAAAAAAGATAACTATGAACTCCAGGGAAAACAACAGGCTGGCAGAAAAGGAAAGGTGATCAGTTTATTACTATGTGACTCAACTCTGCTACTTTTTACACTGAACACCAATCTCATCAAAGTTACATAGAACTGTATTAGGACAACTGAAGGATGGGAAAGGTTCACATGCAATGGAGACAGGGTGGTAGTGGGGTGAGAAATAGTTCCCATAGCATGGAGTCAATATCATGCCTGAAGTTGAAAAGATAATTCAAAAAGTGTATTGTTTAGAGACACGGGACCATGCAACTCTCTTTGTTCTCCTCCTGCTTGCCATGGTGCCTGGTTGAGAGGTACTCAATATTTACTGAGGATTTCAATTTACACATTGAAACATTAAACAAATTTAAATATTTACTTAGCTAAAATAGCAGCCCAGGAGCCCTGCCTCTATCAATTTCACTCCTACCTTCTTGGCCTCACCCAGTGTCATGGAGATTCACCAGAAATCTCTGCATTACTTGGCTTCTTTTCACTGTGTCCCAGCAAGCAGTGGCTTAGACAGCCTTGTATCTCCTCATGTATTTAAGAAGGAAAAGGAGAAGATAAGAGGGGAGTAGAGATGGTCTTTTCATCATCCATGCTTGGAAGGTGAGCTGGTAGGCCATCCCTGACATGAAGGAGCTGCTTTAACACAAATTGGATTAACAGGACAGGATTAGAGACTGCTGGAAGGTATTATATACTTATAAACTGCTCTGCCGAAGTGCCTCTTGTTTTCATTACAAGCCCACACTCCACGGAACCAGTCAGATGAAACATGGAATTGCTCAGTTACTAAAAATAGAAATAAAATGAAACATATAAAATGAAGTGACTAAGCTTTAATAATGCCAAGAAAGTTGAATTAGGCAATAAGAGTTCAGTTTAGCCAAACCATAAATAGATCATTTGAAATGAGAGTTTTAACATGGTAAGAAGTAAACATTAAAATGGTCTCTATCTCCTCCATCAAGAGGAATAATATTCAACCAGAAATATGATTAAAAGGTGACTTCAAGAAAGGAAAAAGAATAAGAACTACATTAGAAGTTTCAGACTTATCTGGACATTTCAAATTTAAGTCACCAAGTTTAAATGCACTAAAATCCTAAGAGACTGGAAGAATTTGCAGATGTGAATACAATGCTTCTGTCGGTAATCTTTGAGAAACTGCAGAGTATACAAAGATGACAAAAGATAAAGAGAAGCCAAGGTACTAACTTTCAGAGAAAGGAGGAAAAGATTATATAATATGAGCTATGTAATATCCCATCACTTCATGGCAAATAGATGGGGAAACAGTGTTAGACTTTATTTTTGGGGGCTCCAAATCACTGCAGATGGTGACTGCAGTCATGAAATTAAAAGACGCTTACTCCTTGGAAGGAAAGTTATGATCAACCTAGATAGCATATTGAAAAGCAGAGACATCACTTTGCCAACAAAGGTCCATCTAGTCAAGGCTATGGTTTTTCCAGTGGTCATGTATGGATGTGAGAGTTGGACTATAAAGAAAACTGAGCGCCAAACAATTGATGCTTTTGAATTGTGGTGTTGAAGAAGACTCTTGAGAGTCCCTTGGACTGCAAGGAGGTCCAACCAGTCCATCCTGTAGGAGATCAGTCCTGGGTGTTCCTTGGAAGGCCTGATGCTAAAGCTGAAACCCCAATACTTTGGACACCTTATGTGAAGAGTTGACTCATTGGAAAAGACCTTGATGCTGGGAGGGATTAGGGGCAGGAGAAGAAGGGGACAACAGAGGATGAGATGGCTAGATGGCATCACCGCCTCGATGGACATGAGTTTGAGTAAACTCTGGGAGTTGGTGATGGACAGGGAGGCCTGGTGTGCTGCAATTCATGGGGTCGCAAAGAGTCGGACACGACTGAGCGACTAAACTGAACTGAACTGAATATGCCAACAAGTGAACTTGAGGCTGAATCCTGGCAAAAATTCAGGAGGTTCAAATCTTGGTTCTGCCATATAATGGCACTGTGTTCTTGGACCCTGGACAAAACTTTGATATAAGGAGCAAACAAGATAATTAAAGTATTTATTATAGCACCTCTTACATTCTCAGTACATGGTAGCTATTACCATTTTTCTATCTCCAGCACTTCAAAGTGGAGGCAGTAATGACGAGGTAGTACTGACGGGGTTCTTCAAGATCAAGTCTCATCTACTTAAACTCATTTTTTTGGAGAGACGGAGGTACAGAGAGAGAAGGCATTGCTAGACCATGTAGATCAGAAAGGAGTCTTCATCTTGAAATGCATTAGGTAAAAATCTCTTGTCTATTCTTGTGAAAAGATTGGATTTTAAGAGAAATAGGTGACTGAATAACCATATTCACGAACTCATCCATGAATCTGACCTCACTATGCTTCAGCTTCCTTATATGTGCTGTGCTTAGTCACTCAGGTGTGTTCAACTCTTTGCGACCTCATGGACTGTAGCCCACCAGGCTCCTCTGTCCATGGAATTCTCCAGGCAAGAATACTGGAGTGAGTTGCCATTCTCCTCTCCAGGGGATCTTCCCGACCCAGGGACTGAACCTGAGTCTCCTGTGTCTCCTGCATTGCAGGTAGATTCTTTACCCGCTGAGCCATCAGGGAAGCCTTCCTTATCTGTATACGGAGTATAATAATAGTAACTCAATGGGATGTTACACAAATTGAAGCCTTTAGAACAATGCTTAGTATTTAGTCACCACTAAATGTTTGTTAAGGGACTTCCCTGGTGGTCCAGTGGTTAAGGCCCTGCATTTCCAACGCAAGGGGTATGGGTTCAATCCCTGGTCGGGAAAATAAGACTCCACATTCTGCCTGGTGTGGCCAAAAAAAAAAATGTTTGTTAAATAAACTTGAACAGAAGTTTCTAGCGGCATGTTTGCATAGCACTTGGCTCCAACCTCTTCAACATCTCTATCAGAAACCTGTCAAATTTTTGTACAGTGTACTGGTCAAGTCCTCAGATAACATAAATGTTGGATGAGGAAATCAAAACCCAAAAAGACATTGACAGGCTGGGGCTATGAAATGAAATATATGAGATAAAATTAAGTCCTGGGTAGAAATTTTAAGGGAAAAAACATGTTTTACAAGTATTGGCCTGGCTTGCCAGAACTCTCTACGGATAAGAAAAGGAAATTTGGTTGACTTCAAGTTCAATATGTATATAACAGTGTGTCTGGCAGTTAACACAAATTTTAAGTGCATTGAGAACTGCAGGGTTCTGTCTGGACATCTTCACCAAGATAGTGGGGACAATTTGCCTACCCTAAACTCTTCTCCCTCCACCCCTCCTTAGGTTCCTCCTAAGTAGTGGCTCCAGGTATTAGGATGTGCTTCGGAATGCAGATTAACAGTAAGCAAAATGAGGCAGGAATGAACCATATTTCCAACTCATCTGGGTAGCAGGAAACATCCTTGGGTAGGAATGGGAAGATAGCCTCAAGGTTTGTAAAGAAATATAATTAGAAGTTTATCAGAGCACCGAATGGCTCACTGTGCTACATGCTAAAATAAATTCCCCTCTAATCATGATTACTACAGGATTTATCTAATCTATTTCCTATAGGAAATCAAACTACTCGAGGGCATTTTATCAAACTTATTCCTTGTTATAATCCCTGTTCCTGACAAAAGAAGATTTTTGTCATCCCATGGTACAGATAAGAAATTGAGGCAAAGAAGTAGAGTGAATTGCCCTGGGTCACAAAGAACTAGAATTACAATTTAGTATCTAATCTTAGAGTGGCTATGTGAGTTCTGGAAGGGAGAATACTGGAATCATATTACATCCTTCAAGAAAAGCCCTATTTACCTTAATCTGTGGAAGAAAGAAGATTAATTGTATTTTCCTTGGTGCATGCCAAAGATGTTGAGTAGACACTTTAGATTCCACATGTTTATTCTAATCCTTTACCATATACTTGTAAAAACTTGGTGTCACCATTAGAAAGATGCTGGAAACTAACTTAAAAAAAAAACAAGGCCACTATTGGTTTGCTAGAATCTCCATGGAAAGCAATTAATCAAAAAAGTTGTATAGGACAAGCATGCTATTTCAGATCACCAAGGAAAAGAAACTATCCACATAGATAAAACTTCAGATGGCCAGCTTCTCTGTGCCTCCCGCCCCATAGTCTATTCCCAGCCCAACCTCACTGTCGAGGACCTCAACAGAGGAAGGTCGAGGGAAAACATGTTCTTAATTTAAAAAGTTCCATGCCAACATCAGTTATTATAATGATTTATGTATTTTACCCAATTATTTGAACAAATCTGTGTTCACTATAAAAACCTAGAAAATGAAGATAAGCAAACCAAAATGAAACAAAAGGCATTCATCATGTTACCAGCCAGCAAGAACCTTTTGTATCTGTTTACAAACTGGTATTTTTTAAGATGCATTTGTCTGATCAGGCCATGAGAAAACCAGCTAGAAGCTCCAAGTTTGAAGTTCTGTGTGTAGTTTCCCTTTAATTATGGAGGGAAAACAGTGACTTATCCACTGAAGACTATTTGTTATTGGCACTTGTCCCGGAAAAGATAAGGTCACTCACTACACTTTTTACCTGGCAGTAAAAAGAAATAAATTCCTAATTTCATCTTATTGATCTGAAAAATTCATACCACAAGTCTAGGATTAACTGATTTACTTAAACCAGCAAATATCACAGCCGAAACAGATTGAGAATCGAATTCTCCTTCTTTTTAAGCATATATCTCTTTATCTATAGACACACACATAATCATATATACTGAAGATCACAGTTTTAAATATATTTTGGCTGGATTCCTCTTGTCTCTTGTAGAAAACAACCATACACATTCAGAACCCATACAAGGGCTGGTCAAGAATATATTACATGCTAATATATTGTTCTTAGTTGCTCAGTCGTGTTTGACTCTTTGCAACCTCAAAGATTGTAGCCCACCAGGCTCCTCTGTCCATAGGATTCTCTAGCCAAGAATACAGGAGCGGGTTGCCATTTCCTTCTCCAGGGGATCTTCCTGACGCAGGGATCAAACCTGGGTCTTCTGCATTGCAGGCGGATTCTTTACCGTCTGAGCCACCAGGGAAGCCCATGAGTATATTAGTAATCACCACACAGTGAATATGGTAGACTCTTTCCAAATAGTGAGCAATGCTACCAAATTTCAATGCATTTCTTTTTTCCACCGTAAGGAAAAATCATGCCATTACCTTTTTGTTCACAGCTACACCATCCTCACAGTCGAGCACCGCACAGTCTACATTCAGGGAGGGAATCTTGTTTATCTTCTTTTCATCATTGCCAGGTACGTAGAGCACGGCCCTCCGGGGGATGTACTTGTGGCTGGGTGAGGAACTGCATCCAAGCCTGGACTCGGCAGCTGCCAGGGACGCTTTCCTGAAGGAGACATAATGGAGTAGTCCAGAATAGAATTTACTTACAGACTTTTGAAAGACCTTATTTAAATGCAAAATTAAAAGAGAAAACATGGTTAATTTTTTAGAATTACCACAGAACATAATCACACATAATGACTAGGGAAATAATTATAGAAATAATCAAGAAACAGAATGTCATTTTGGCTGAGGTCTAAAAAATATATAACACGGTTTACTGACACAACCTTCTGAGAAAAGAAGCAGGGTGTACCTATCTCTTGTTGGAAAAACCCTTCCAGCATTAATATACTGTCCGGGTAGCATCCATAGAGGAAAAGTAAGCAAATTTATATCCAAAAGCTTGCAAAGAGTAAAACTACCTACAATTATACGAAAGTAAAAAGTAGAAAATAAACAATCTAGGGACTTCCCTGCTAGTCCAGTGGCTAAGACTCCACGATCCCAATGCAAGGGGCCTGGGTTCCATCCCTTATCAGGGAACTAGATCCCACATGCCGCAACTAGAATAATCCCACAGCCCACAACAAAAAGTGAAAATCCCAAGAGTGGCAAGTAAGACCTGGAACTGCCAAAATAAATAAATATTTTTAAAAGGGAAAAAGAAAGTAAATTATACATGTAAGCAAAATCTATGGCTCTCTCCCTGATAGTGAATCTTTTTAAGTAGACAAGTGATTTGCATTCAATTTTAACAACAAAGAGGAATAGCTACTTCTTAAGACAGTAGAAAGGTGAACAAGAAAAGACCATTACCAATAATAGCTCTATAATTATGGTCAACTTAACTGCTGAAAACCTCAGATTCTTCATGTGTAAAAGTAATACTCAGGTTGCAGTTTGATGAGGAAATTAAGTTACGGGAAATAATGTATAAAAAGTGATCAGTTAAAGCCTGGGGGTTATCAGCTTGATGTGGTTGTGGGTGTGGCAGGCATGGCAGCCATCGCTACTGCTCTTCCTGGAGACACTCCAGCTCCAGCAGCCTGCCTGCTTGGAAATTCTGCTCTCTTCTCGCTCCTCAGACTGTACTAAGTTTAGTGGAATGAGAGGCGTTGGCTGAAAGCTCCTGTAGCTCACTGCAGCCCTCGCCCCTACCCTGGTCTGAGTTTGGTTCTGTGGACAAACCATGTTTTAGCCCATAATACACAGCAAGGGAAGATGATATCAACTCTCACCAAGACCAGTTAGATCATTTGAGGTACCCTGTGTAAAGGGCTTTCCTGGTGGCTCAGTGGTAAAGAATCCACTTGTCAATGCAAGAGACCTGGGTCAGGAAGATCCCCTGGAGAAGGAAACAACAACCCACTAAGTATTCTCCCCTGGGAAATCCCATGGACAGAGAAGACTAGCAGGCTACAGCCCATAGGGTTGCAAAAGCAACCTAACAACAAGAATCCTGTGTAAACTGAAAATGCAGAGCCCTTGTTCAAAATGTATGCAGAATTTCAAGTTGGAAACAGAAGAACATCACACGAAGCACCAGACCCTTCTAAGCATAGGGCCTCTGTGACCATGCAGGTCACACACCCATGAAACTAGCCCTGCTCCTAAGAGACGGAGCTACACGTCATGAAAATCCCGGCCAAGGACAGGTTCAAGCCCCAGCAAACTTGGGAACACCCTAATGTGTTACCCTCCAGGGTAAATTGCGTGTCAGCTATACTCTCCATGAAAGCTCTTGACATTTGGTAGTTATCCGAAGTTAATTCCATCAAATATTTTATATAGTTGTAACATTTTACCATATTAGTGTAGCTTGTGACAATGTATACCAAGAAAAATCAGCATCTCCTTGATGGCCCATCAGTTTTGTGAGGGCCCCCTTACTTGCTTTTTTAACAGATCTTAATAAAACTTGAGTCTGAGTCTTATTTTTTCTATAACACAACCATTGTGCTATGTGAGGTATGGTGACAAACAGATGAATTCTAAAAGTGTATGTGTATAAAGAAAAATTGATGGTTTTGAACTGTGTTGTTGGAGAAGACTCTTGGGAGTCCCTTGGATTCCAAGGAGATCAAACCAGTCAATCCTAAAGGAAATCAACCCTGAATATCCATTGGAGGACTGATGCTGTAGCTCCAATACTTTGGCCACCTGATGCAAAGAGCTGACTCACTGGAAAAGACCCTGATGCTGGGAAAGATGGAGGGCAGGAGGAGAAAGGGGTGACAGAGGATGAGATGGTTGCATGGCATCATCAACTCTATGGACATGAGATTGAGCAAACTCTGGGAGATAGTGAAGGACAGGGAAGCCTGGCATGTTGCAGTCCATGGGTCGCAAAGAGTGGGACACGACTGGGTGACTAAACAACAACAAAATTATAAGGCACTTTACTTAATATTTGATAAATATATTTGATACAGATATTTAATATATATAGATATATCTAGTATATTTAATATAAACTATACCAGATAATTGAAGAATTCTAATAGTATCCATCATCATTTCATATTGATTGACATATCTGGTTTATCTTTAAAAAGAGAAGATATAATGAATAGCAACAACCATGTTTTACTTATTCATACTGGAAACCAGAATTTGCAACATATACGTTTCCTTTAAAATGGCAAAAAATGCAATCAAAACAGATAAAATTTTTATTTACCAGGAAATTCTTAGGGCAATTCTCATGAGGATTTATTATAACTGCATGCATAAAAACCAAAGAGACCTTCATTTCATGAAAACTGAGATTTCCTCCGTGTGAAATAGCTTCTGACTGCCAATGCGGATCCAGTCACTGTGGTCTCCAAGCCACACCACCTGAATGTGAAAGCCTGAGCCACACAGACATGGCTGACAGGTGACACCACCATCACATGTCAAACATCCTTAGGGCAAATCATTCTTAGGATGTTCATATGACGTATAATTTTTAAAACAGATAACCATTTTAAAAAGTCTTCTGCTACTGCTCAAGGTGCTTCTGCTGGTTTCCCAGATAAAAACTCCTACGGCCACTGAAATGGTGTTTTCCTCTTATCCCTGCTCAAACACTGTCAACAGCTCCCCATTACCTACAGGATTCAGCTCAGTCTCAGCTGGCAGCCCTTTTCTGAATTTATACCCCAGGTGCAACTGTCTACCCTAGGAAAATTAGGTTATGACTGTCTCCACAAAATGCTGTATCATTTCCATTGTACCCGTGTTTCTGCTGGAAGTTTATTTGAAACTTATGGATCCTTCCAGCTTAGCTCAGGGTCCACCTGACTGCGGAGCCTTTTCTGACCATTCATTTTGAAACTCTCGCAAGTTCAAAAACAGCATTTATCATTGGTAACCAAACCAGAATCAGCAAAGGACTGGCTCTGTCATCATGGCTGAAGTTAATCAAGAGGCACGTGCTTTCTGGAAAGCCAATGGATGCTATAAACCAAGAGACTTAAAAGAGGTTCCTGCTTCAGATCCAGTAATTTCAAGCAACTCAATCCAGTTCCTTCTGGGAATTGTTGTAAGTTAAATTCTTGTGCTTCCCACTCCAAAATTCACCTGTTGAAACATAATCCCCAAAATGATGGAGCGGGGGGGGCATTTGGGAGGTGATTAGTTATGAAGGAGAGAACATAGGTGATCAATGCCCTTGTAAAAGAGACACCAGAAAGCTCCCAAGCTGGCTCTGCCATGAGAGGACATAGTGAAAAGACTGCCACCTATGAACCAGGAAGTGCATTCTTGTCAGACACTGACTCTTCCAGAGCATTGAACTTGGACTCCCCAGCCTCTAGAACTGTGAGAAATAAATTTCTATTGCTTATAAGCCACCCAGTCTATGGCAATTTGTTACAGCAGCCCAAATGAATTAAGACAGAAATTTATTTTTTAAAATGATCAGAAATAAAACTAGATATATATAATATTAAGAACTGAAAACAATCTTTAGGTCCATCAGCAGGATAAATTATAATACCTACAACCAATGACATTTTAATGCCATCATTAAAAAGTGTGTTTAAAACATTTAAAGTTATATGAAGATTGTTCTTTTTATAAACAGAAAATATTATATATGCAATAACATCTCAACTTTATAAAAAATGCAAAGAAAAACATCTGAAAGGAAGTACATCAAAATGTTCTTAGGGATGCCACTGAACTTAGAGTCCAGGATTAAGATTTTTCTGCTTCTACACTCTTTTCCTATTTTGCACATTTAAAGCATCATCTTATTTTTCTTACACAAATTTACTTTCTTAAATCTTCATTTACTTTTGGTTGCGCTGGGTTTTCGCTGATTTTCACGGGCTTTCTCTGGCTGTGGTGAGCAGGGGCTACTCTCTAGCTGCAGTGCGTGCACTCATTACAGTGGCTTCTCCTGTTGAGGAGTGCAGACTCAGCTGTTGTGACACACAGGCTTAATTGCCCTGTAGCATGTGGAGTTTTTCTGGGCCAGGGACCAAACCTGTATCTCCTCCATTGGCAGGTGCGTTCTTATCCACTGTACCACCAGGTAAGTCCAACCATCACTCTTTTCTAAAAAAATCCTTTCATAATAGGCTTGAAGTAAAGTGAAATGAAAGTCGCTCAGTCGTGTCCAACTCATTTTTGCAGTCCCACGGACTGTAGCCTGCCAGGCTCTTCTGTCCTTGGGATTTCCCAGGCGAGAATACTGGAGTGGTCTGTCATTCCCTTCTCCAGGGGATCTTCCCAATACAAGGACAAACCCAGTCTCCCGCATTGCTGGTGGATTCTTTACCACCTGAGCCACCAGGAAAGCTTTAAAACAAACCAGTAAAATCATGTAAGAGGTTTCAAGTGGCAGCATAATATTGTGGAGAGTGTAAGAACCACCTATATGAAATTGCTGACATCTGACCATTTTGGCCACCAAAAATGCTAATTTTGTGTGGTTCAAGCCCATATTGTGACTGGCAGTCAGAAGAGAGGGTGAGAAGCACCATAATGGCTGGCCATACAGGGGAGAGTCAAGTAGTATATTCATGCATAGCTACTATGATGATCTGACACCCATCACCCCTGGGTGGTGCTGGACAGCACAGCCCCATGTCAGCAACCTGGTTGGACACCAGAAACCCTCAGTTAGATCACAAGCTTGCTGATGGAAGGGCAGTCTTAGGTCTCCCCACCCTTGCTAAGCACAGGGCCTTGCTTACAAGAGGACACAGCTCTGTTATCTCATTACCCACCCCAGAGAAGGCAATGGCACCCCACTCCAGTACTCTTGCCTGGAAAATCCCATGGACGGAGGAGCCTGGTAGGCTGCAGTCCATGGGGTCGCAAAGAGTCGGACACGACTTTCACTTTCATGCAATGGAGAAGGAAATGGCAACCCACTCCAGTGTTCTCAACTGGAGAATCGCAGGGATGGAGGAGCCTGTTGGGCTGACGTCTATGGGGTCACACAGAGTCGGACACAATTGAAGCGACTTAGCAGCAGCAGCAGCATTACCCACCCAAAGCCAGCTCTCCAGGAAGTGGGACTCTTCTGTGACCACACTGTCCTTACTCTTCTTGGGCAAGAGTCAAGCTTAAGTGTTGGTTACAGGCAGGAGGCTGTTTTTTATTCCCTCTCTCTTTTGCCATTCTGGACGCTTTAACCCAAGCCATGGACTGTTGCTTCTCTGTTTACTCCTTTTTATAAATACAGTGGATGTCCTCATTTGGGACCTTCTTCACCTTTACTTAGAAGACCGTGGAAGCGTCTTATTTACCCTCCCTGCATCTACTTTGTTCTTCTGTTCATTCATTCAGTGAGCCCTTAGCAAGCACACACTGGGTGACCTGCATCCGCTCTCCGCTAGCTCCCCAGGCAGGTCCCTTTGTGCAAATTAGAAGGTGCCCCCTGGAGCCTGTCAGCAGGTGGAAGGGCCGAGAGGTACCTCCTGCTCCCAAGACAGCAGCTTTGATGCATAGAGATGAGCTGAAACCCAGCCCCACGCGTGGCCTCAGTTTGGTAGGCGCCTTGATCAGGGCACACCCTGCACAACCACACGGGGCAGTCCTGACCCACACTGTGCTGGGCACTGCAGGGAGGTGGCACAGAAGATGCAGGTCGAGTCCAGCAGGTCCAGGGACACCCAGAAGATGGCCCACAAGCAGCTCTGGCAGACTACAGGCCTGTACAGAGTGAAGCTTTAGGGAGCGAGATCACAGGCGGTTAAGACTGTCTGGAATAATGAGGGGAGAGAGGTGTAGGGGGCACGGGTTATGTCGCAGACTCTGAGGTCCCGATGGGTCCAGCTGTCGCTGGACAGGTGTGGCAGGAACCTGTTGTGGCTTCCCCAAGCCTCCCTCCTCCTGTCCTCCTGGCATGTCCTCTCCTTCTCCCACCTCAGGCTGTTTCAAAATCTGTTCCCAACTTCAGTTGTGCTCAGCACTGACTACTGTGTATGAACACAATTGCAGTGGGTGCAAGATCCAACTTATTTTATCTTACATATTTGAAATTAGGGCCTCTTGATAGTCAACATGTAAATGTATTCAAACAGTATGCAAAACAAGGGCATAAGATGAGTGGAAAAAAATCTGGTGGCCTTATGGTGAGTTCTCTCTACAGAGGGACCTTATTTCAGATAAGATATCCCTTGGTAGATTCAGGGGCTCTTCTGGCTGGAAGGGGCTCCCTCTTGGCCTTGCTTTGGTCTTTTCCCTTTTCCTCCTCCAGCAGATACCATTTATTAACCATGTATATCACAGGAGGCATAAGCTAGCCCCAGTGCTGCTGGGGTTATCCACCTAGGATTCAACATAACCATCACTTGAGGAGCTTGTAAAATGTGTCAAATCTTGGACCCCACCCAGTGTGATCAAATCAAGCTGCTAAGTCACTTCAGTCATGTCCAACTCTGTGTGACCCCATAGACGGCAGCCCACCAGGCTCCCCCGTCCCTGGGATTCTCTAGGCAAGAACACTGGAGTGGGTTGCCATTTCCTTCTCCAATGCGTGAAAGTGAAAAGTGAAAGGGAAGTCGCTCAGTCGTGTCTGACTCTTAGCGACCCCATGGACTGCAGCCCACCAGGGTCCTCGGTCCATGGTATTTCCCAGAAAAGAATACTGGAGTGGGGTGCCATTTCCTTCTCCAGGGGATCCTCCCAAGCCAGGCATCCGACCCGTGTCTCTCTCCTGCACTGGCAGGGGGATTCTTCACCACTGAGCCACCTGGGAAGCCCACGTATACAAGTAGATGTTGTGAAAGCAATAAATCATGACTGAAAATGCAGCAGACTTGAAAAAAAAACTCACATTTAAAGAAAAGTCTTCCTGATAAAAAAAAATGATAGTACTTGAAATAGCAGGAATTATCAACTAAACTAATGTCCATTTGAGGCTCTGCAGCTTGATAAGTGACTTCTCACCCAAGTTAGTGGTTTCTTTACTTAGCTGACTGCCAGCACAGAAGTCTCTACTTTGGCTGCACATTACAAACCGGGAAACTTAGAAAAAAGAGAAAACCCCAGGCCACACTCCAACCCAATTAAATCAGAGCCTTGTGGTGAACCCAGGCATCAGTTTTTTTTAAAGCTTCCAGGGAGATTTCAAGGTGCAACCAAGATGAGAACCTCTGCATCACAGTTTCAGAGTACCACCAAAGTGTCTTATTGATCCTAGAAAGAATCGTGGGTCACTGGACTTTGAGAGTGGCCAGCATGTAATCCTATCTGCCCTTAAGCTTCTGCTCAGACTCCACTCCTCTCTCCTGGCCCAGGTAGCTGAGGGTCTGGAGGGCCCTGATGGGGGTTCCACTAAACTTATAGCAAACACAGATAGAGAAGCAGCTCGCCGGAGCCCAGGCAAACATCCGGATCTGGGGCTTGGTTGACTGGGCAGCGTGGGACGGTGGGTGGAGGCCTGGGCGGAGCTCTCTTCACAAGCAGCAGAGCTCTCTGAAGCCAAGGCCAGGCGGAACATGCTGATCAGAGTCCGGGACCCTAACCGAGGACTCCACGTCTCAGCCTTGACCCTGACACCTGGCTCGGAGATGCTCTTGCCTCACCCGTGGATGACCCTCAGCCAGCAGCGTAGGCTGGAGGGCTCAGATGGAAGCAGGGAAGGCCAAGGGGCTTCCAAGTTGTCCTTCTTGTTACACACACACTATCACTTCACAAATAAAAGTGTATTGATCCTGTAAGTTCCGGGCCTAATACTTTTTTTGGATTATCTCAATGGCAGTCCAGGCTCAACCAGGTGCAGAAAAGAACTTGATTCAGGACTTTTCATGTCACTCAATTCAAAGCTGAGTTAAAGAGCAATTTGGACTACAATAATGATTTAGGCAGCACAATTGATTCTAAATTATTTTAATAGATAATACCATGACGGTTAACGTTATGTGTCAACTGGACCAGGCCACAGGGTACCCAGACGTTTGGTGGAATGTCATTCTGGCTGTGTCTTACAGATATATGTGGATGAGATTAACATGTGGGTTAGGAGACTGAGTAGAGCCTTCCCTAGTGTGGGTGGGCCTCATCCAACAGTTGAAGGTACTGAATAAGCCAGTGGTGCGTACACGCCAAGTCGACTTACTCCCCCAATTAAAAGAAAGTCCTCCTGCCCAAAAGCTTCCAGTTGGGACATGAGGTCTTTTTTTCCCCCGATACTTCAGACTTGAACTGAAACATTGGTTCTTCTTATTCTCAATTTTGCCAGCTTCAGATGGGAACTTACACCAAAGTCTCTCCTGAGTCCCCAGCTTTCTGACTGCCGCTCTTAGGACTTGTCAGCCTCCATGCTGCTGCTGCTGAGTCACTTCAGTCATGTCCGACTCTGTGTGACCCCACAGACGGCAGCCCACCAGGCTCCCCTATCCCTGGGATTCTCCAGGCAAGAACACTGGAGTGGGTTGCCATTTCCTTCTCCAATGCATGAAAGTGAAAAGTGAAAGGGAAGTTGCTCAGTCATGTCCGACTCTTCGCGATCCCATGGACTGCAGCCTACCAGGCTCCTCCGCCCATGGGATTTTCCAGGCATGTGTACTGGAGTGGGGTGCCATTGCCTTCTCCAGTCGGCCTCCATAATCATGCCCATAATTATGCCGGCCTCCACAATCTTATTGGCCTTATAACACATCTCTTATATATTACACACTCTCACACACACACGGATGTACCCTATTGGTTCCGCCTCGCTGGAGAATCCTGACGAAGACACTTACACATTAATAACTAGAGAGTTAACACATACTGGTGTTGACCAGGTGCTTTCCACACACCTCCACACTGCCCCTCCCTATCCTGACCCAACACACTGTGTGTGTAGCTCTCAGACCCCTGCCCGGCCAGCACAGGGGGACTGGACTGGACTCTCGAGCAAAGTGAAGGAACAAATGAACTCAGGGCTGGATGGGTGGTTGGCTGGCAAGCTTTTAAGGAGAGAGGGCCACATATTTCCATCAGCTGCTGTCCTCAGAGGGCTAAAAGGCATGGAAGCAGTCACCATCATGCTCTTCACAGACTTCCCTGGACTGTCTTCCCAAAGCGCTATACTAATTTATTCTCCCACCAGCAGAGCATGCGGGTGCTGACCACATGCTCATGCGCAGCCTGGCACTCCTTACCCCAGGCCTTTGGACATTCCAGTGGAAGAGGCATGATGGAGTGAGTGAAGGTGGTCATGAAAGGGGCTGGAGATCTGAGGCCCTGGGTAAAGTTTTACAGCGGCCTTATTTGAGCAACAATGAAACAATTTATTTGGGGTTGTTCAGTCACTAAGCCAGGCTTCTCAGGTGGTGGTGGTGCTGCTGCTGCTGCTGAGTCACTTCAGTCGTGTCCAACTCTGTGCAACCCCATAGACGGCAGCCCACCAGGCTCCCCCATCCCTGGGATTCTCCAGCCAAGAACACTGGAGTGGGTTGCCATTTCCTTCTCCAATGCATGAAAGTGAAAAGTGAAAGTGAAGTCGCTCAGTCGTGTCTGACTCTTAGCGACCCCATGGACTGCAGCCCACCAGGCTCCTTCAGGTGGTGCTAGTGGTAAGGAACCCGTCTGCCTATGCAGGAGACGCAACAGGCATGGGTTTGATCCCTGCGTCGGGAAGATACCCTGGAGGAGGGCATGGCAACACACCCCAGTATTGTTGCACGGAGAATCCCATGGACAGAGGAGCGTGGAGGGCTATCAGCCATAGGGTTGCAAAGAGTTGGACACAACTGAAGCGAGTTAGCACACATGCACAGTTATGAGTCATGTCTGACCCTTCTCAACCCCATGGGTTGCAGCACGCCAGATGCCTCTCTCCTCTACTGTCTCCTGGAGTTTGCTTAGATACATTCCATGGAGTCAGTGATGCTAACAATCTGTTGATCATGTTAAATCTTCAAGGTTTAGTATTCGGGAAAGATCAGTATTTTCCACCTTGAACTGATCTGTATCCCATCGTTTTACACCTCTGCTGGTCAAATATTACTTTTTTATTGTGGTAAAACAAACACAACATAAAATTTACCATTTTAACCATTTTTAAGCCTACAACTCAATGGCATTAAGTACATTCCCATTGTTGTGTAACCGTCACCACCATCTATCTCTGGAACTTCTCATCTTCCCAAACTGAGACTTATGTGTCCATGAAACAACAATCCGCCCATTCTCTCTGCCCCCAGCCCTTGGAAACCACTATTCTACTTTCTGTCTCTATGAATTTGACTGCTCTAGGTGCCTCGTGTACAGTGAAACCATACAGAATGTGTCCTCTTGAGGCTGGCTTCTTCTATTGGCATAATGGCCAAGAGGTTCACCCATGTTGTGGCATATGTGAGAATCTCCTTCCCTTCTCAGGTTAAATAATACTCCATCACATGTACATATCAGATTTTGTTTATCCATTCATCCACTGGTGGACATGGGTTATTTCCACCTTTTGGCAATTGTGAATGCTGCTATGAACAAATATCTCTTCAAGGCCCTGCTCTCAATTCTTTTGGGTATATCTCAGAAGTGGAACTGCTGGTAATTCATCTTTTTCCCCCTTAGGCTACACCGCACGACATGCCATATCTTAGTTCTCTGACCAGGAATCGAATCCCTGCAGTGTAAGTGCAGAGTCTTCACTGCTGGGAGTCCTTGCTGCTGTTGCTGCTGCTAAGTTGCTTCAGTCGTGTCCGACTCTGTAAGATCCCATAGACGGCAGCCCACCAGGCTTCCCCGTCCCTGGAATTCTCCAGGCAAGAACACTAGAGTGGGTTGCCATTTTCTTCTCCAATGCATGAAGGTGAAAAGAGAAAGTGAAGTTGTTCAGTCATGTCTGACTCTTCGCAACCCCATGGACTGCAGCCTACCAGGCTCCTCCACCCTGGGATTTTCTAGGCAAGAGTACTGGAGTGGGGTGCCATTGCCTTCTCCGGCTGGGAGTCCTTAAGCACCAGAAGTCCCTCATATGGTAACTCTCTGTTTAACTTTGAGGAAAAACCATATTGCCTTCCATATTGGCTATATTACTTTACATTTCCACTCAAACATTATTTTAAAATATTTTATGCTGCATTCAAGTCCAGTTATCCCTAAAAGGGTGTTTTTGAGCCAAAAAGCAAAAAATAGTAATAATAATCTTTCGTGTGCCTTTGCCCTTTAGGAACTATCTTCATAATTGCCAAGAAATTTTGGTAAATTCCCAACTGTTCATAAACATAAAAATAATAAAACAAATAAAGCATCCCTTTGAAATAATACATTAGTACATTTCTATTTAGAACAGCACACAGAAATCAGACAGCCCTTTAAGTTCTTTCCAAAAGATTATGACTCTAAGAGCTGATAAGGTTGAAAATAAAAATTTCTCACAGGAAAGTATGCACAAATCCTGATTCTTAGAGGATTCCTCTATTTGGGGCTGTATCTCCAGTCCTTTGACGGGGTTGGAGGAACATACCTACACTGACTAGTCTATATACTGGGAATAAAACACTCAGAAAAATTGAGTTATCTCTTATAAAACCTAGCTGGGAGTCCTTAAGCACCAGAAGTCCCTCATATGGTAACTCTCTGTTTAACTTTGAGGAAAAACCATATTGCCTTCCATATTGGCTATATTACTTTACATTTCCACTCAAACATTATTTTAAAATATTTTATGCTGCATTCAAGTCCAGTTATCCCTAAAAGGGTGTTTTTGAGCCAAAAAGCAAAAAATAGTAATAATAATCTTTCGTGTGCCTTTGCCCTTTAGGAACTATCTTCATAATTGCCAAGAAATTTTGGTAAATTCCCAACTGTTCATAAACATAAAAATAATAAAACAAATAAAGCATCCCTTTGAAATAATACATTAGTACATTTCTATTTAGAACAGCACACAGAAATCAGACAGCCCTTTAAGTTCTTTCCAAAAGATTATGACTCTAAGAGCTGATAAGGTTGAAAATAAAAATTTCTCACAGGAAAGTATGCACAAATCCTGATTCTTAGAGGATTCCTCTATTTGGGGCTGTATCTCCAGTCCTTTGACGGGGTTGGAGGAACATACCTACACTGACTAGTCTATATACTGGGAATAAAACACTCAGAAAAATTGAGTTATCTCTTATAAAACCTGTGGTCTGACCTTGTATGACAATTCTGATGCTCATGGAAGAACATGTGGGACTACAGTGAAGACAAGAGCCCATTCCTCCATCTTTTGCAACCCACCCCACAAGTGACAGTCAAATTCAGCTACAAACTGTAGCCGTGCTTATGACTATTAATAACTAGGTGTTTCCATCAGCATCTGTAATAACTGCGGCCCACGTATGTTCTCAGTTTGCTAGGTTCCCAACTGCCCAGAGAGATTCCTTCCCTGTTTTGAAGAACGATGTTTCAGTTACTATGGCAACAGGGCAAGGAGAAGTGGGGAGCTTTGCATGGGCACCAGAGCAAAAGAACAGCTATCTGTCCCCCCACCAGCAGAACAGGGCCATTCGTGAGATTAGCATGGGGTGCAAATACACACAAGCGTGCGGTCCGCTTCACAAACACCAAGACCTTTCAGGGCCAACTCTCTCACAAAGCAATTATATCACACCTTAATCGAGTGCTCCATTTTGTACTGAAAGGAAGAGATAGTCTTTTGTGTCCAAAGCAAATACACACACACACACACACACAGGATTGCCGTTTGCGGCCGCTGTGGGTTCACTTCTAAGGGAGGAGTCAGGGCACATGGTGCGGGAGACCCATGGGCTGTGGCTCAGTCTTTTGGCCTCTGTGCGGTGCATGTGGAGGAGGGATGCTGGTGAGGGACATCTTCCAGGCCTGCCCAGGAAACCCTAGGGAGAGGTGAGTGTCAAATAAGGGACAAATTAATCAGAAATGGAGAAAAAGCAGAATCCTTACTTTTGCTCACTCTGGTAAAATGGGTGTAATTCTGCTTCAGTGCAGATCCCTTCCCTTAGACCATCAGAACACCAAAGGGCAAAAGCAAGTGACCCCAGTGACGGAAGTCTTTTTTTTTCTTTCACACAGAAGAAGAAAGCAAACGAACATCCAAATCAAAAATTATTACTCTCCTAAGTGAAACAAGCCAGACATACAAGGGCAAGGGCTGTATGACTGCACTCTGCCAGGTACCGAGAGCAGATAATTCAGAGACGGAAGCAGAATGTTGAGGGGGAGAGGGGAGGGGAGTTATCATTTGGTGGGTACAGAGATTCAGTTCAGGAAGATGAAAAAGTTCCGGAGATGGATGGTGATTGATGGCTGCACAACAGTGAGAACGTACTTCAAGCCACTTAGGCTTTACATAGTTAAAATGGTAAATTGTATGCTATGTGCATTTTATCACAGTGAAAAAAATGAAAAGTTAACAAATCTGTTTATAACATATCTGTTATATCTGTGCGATTGTTTCATAAACACAAATGTACTGATCAAAGGCAGTACTGATAATGCTCGGAGTCTACCATGAGCTGACCCTCAGATCAAGGGCTGAGCAAACATGAACAAGAAATCATGTGTCCAGAGACCCTCACTGGTCACTGAATCCACTTCTTTGTCCACAGAACTGTGTTCTCCAGGTAGGTGAATGGGTGGCCTACGTCCCCAAAACACAGAAAACCCCATACAACTGGGTGACCGTTAAGGCTTACCATGTGACAGCGCTAGTGGTCAAGAACCCACCTGCCCATGCAGGAGACATGAGAGACCTGGGTTCCACCCCTGGGTCGGGAAGACCCCCTGGAGAAGGAAATGGCAACCCACTCCAGTATTCTTGCCTGGAGAATCCCATGGACAGAGGGGCCTGGGGGGCTACAGTCCATGGGGTCGCAAAAAGTTGGACACAACTGAGCAACTGCTTTCAATGGGTCCCAAAGAATAGAGCAAGTTTTCCATGAAAATAGAGATCCACGTTTATATCCCAAACGCATTAGTCTTTATAAATATATGTGGCGGGAGCACCACTCTGCCCAGAGGCACTTGGGAACTTGGAAGCACCTCGAAGGGCAACACTGCCCTTTCAGCGAAAGGCAAATGAAGAAGAGTCTGACGCCCACTAAGGCTGAGTCAGCGCAGTAGCCAACAGGGAGCAAGAGAGGGCAGGGGTGAGGGTGTTTGAGAGGAGGTGAGGGAGAGGAGGAGAATGGGGAGAAACGGAGAGAGGAGGAAGGACGGACCCCGAGTTACGAAGGCAGATAAGAAAGTGGGAGGGAGGGAGGAGAGGCAGAGGGGAGGACCGAGGGAGGTGGGGGATGGGACGAGTGGAGGGGAGAGGACCTTTGTTTTGCGGCAAAGCCCCTTGATTCCTGCTGAAGAGGGGACAATAGAGCATGTGCCTGCTAGTGGGCATTCACCGTAATCCCACTTTCTTGTTCTACTTTTGGTGAGAAGAGGAGGAGCAGAGGTTTTATCTGAACGGAAAACTGGAGGGATTTTTTTTCCCCCTCCTCCCGGAGTGACACTGAGGTCAAGAGGGAAACCTGCTCTCCTTCACTGAACACGTTTAAGAACACAATGCGATTAGCATCTCTTCTGTTTCAGGGCTGCTTTTCAAGCTGGGGCTGCGTGAAACACAAAGACGTCTAAAGGATGTGTTTATTAATAGTTAGCTGTTGATGTCGCTGAGAGCCTGGTCCAGGAATGATGCTCAGGACCCTCTACCCAGAGTGATTTGATAGATGGATTTCCCAGTGTTGGGAACCCTGAGAGGAAGCACCTGTCAAACACAGAACCTAGAGCTTTCCCTAAATCGTAATTAAAACTTAAAGGACACGCCAGCCGACTTCCCTTAGCCTCTGTAGAGATGCTTTGGGGTTTTGGATGGTGAAACTCTGATTATAAGGAATAAACAGCTTATTTGTTCCACTCCTGGCCAAAGCTGAACACCCAAGAGCAGAGCCTTATGTTTAGACTGTTCACTGCTGGCATTCCTGCCTGTGATCTGATTCTAAAATAAGTTGCAGAAAAGACAATATTTAGTAGTTAATGTATCCTTATTAAAACAGGCAATGGAGAGTATAGGAAATATTGTTACCACCAGGTCCATGAAAAAACAACAAAAAAAAGATCATTTACAAAATTTCTCCACTTAGAGATTCCATTAGTACTGGGTAATCCTATCTCAAAAAATAATTTAAAGCTGAGATGACTATTTCCTGGCTTGGGCAGAACTTTAGAGGTAACTGAGCAAACGTGAACTAGACAGATAAATTTCTCCTTAACTTCTTTTAAAAGGTCACAAAAGAAGACTGTCAGCCTGACAGATGTAGCCATGGATTCATTTACAGAGTCCTTCAAAAGCTCAGAGGCTGCTAAAAGTGTCAAACGAGGCATCTTCCCCATGCCTCGGGTTCTTTGGTATGAAAGTAATCAAGGGAGAATTTTTTTTCTCCATAAAATGGATCACAATTTTGAGAAAACATTCTCTCCGCATATTATGTATTTTACATTATTAATTTTTTTGGTAGCTGTCATGAAAATCACTTAGGTTAAAGGAATCTTCGTTTTCTCCCTAAATTCTCTCAAAAATTCCTTTCAAGTGTCAGTCATAATGAAATGAGGCCAAAATGTTACACAGCTTAGAATTTTGGTATTTAGCAAGCTATCATCTTCTGATATGCTGATTTGTAGATTTTGGGAAATTTTAATATTGATCTCTCTCTAGCGCTGAATAATTTTTAGAAAAAAACCAGTCTGAGTCTAATTGCCAGACCCGCACCACACACACGAAAGCTGTGAATACAAGCTGTGATCACGAATCACGTGTATGTGGCTTTGATTGTGTGGGACCCACAATAAGATTAAGATTGCTTTTTTCCTTCTTAATTATTCAGAGCTAAGTGTGATGAAAATTAAAACTAAACATATGGATGTAATCATGAAGGCATTCTCTAATATAGTTTTTTTTTTCTTTTTTTTAAAATATGTTTAATGTACTACAGGCACTAAACCCTTTAAATATTTAAGGAAGGACTTCCTAGAACTTGCTCTAATTTTAGGAGCGCTTACAATTTTTTTTTTCTTATTCAATGCTACACTTTGCAATGCACCAGCCAAAATGCAAAACAGCCTCTTTTTCCTTTATATTTAAAGCCCCCCAAATCCACTCTTACTGAATACGTATTGTGACTTAGTTTTCTGTGGAATAAACTGGTCAGACTCAGAGAGTAACACTTTTTATTGTAAATATAAAAGGAACAAAATTTAAAATTAAAGGTGACTCTTTTCCGCAAGCTACACGCCCATAACAATCTATGTTACAGTTTCTTTGTGACTTGATGCAGGGGTTTTCTATGCTAATGGAAAGAGAGAGGAATAGGCTATCCAGAGACCAAGATAAGGAGACCATTTTTCATGTTTGTCTTTGGAACGCATCCACTAATTTCAAAAGCGAGTTTAATCTTGTTTCTATCTAGAGTAACACCGATATCTGTCCTCCATTGGCATGTGTGACTGATATGCTGAGGGACAGGTGGCTCAGAAGCCAGTTAGGTGACAAGGACAGGCCACGCGAGACTGAGAAGTTGTTGCAGGTTATCATGGCGCCATATGGACTGTCTCCAAATGGTGCTTCCTCTGATTCTGGCTTCAGAAATGCAAGCAGGGGACAGGGGAACTCTGAGCTACAAGTTAGGAGGCTGAAACCACCATTTGTAGATAAAATGACACTGGATTTTGGCCTCTGCCTGCCTGGCACAGTTCCCTGGCACCCTGGTTGCCTTCCTCCCAGTTCTCTCACTGACTCCACATTTAGCTGAGCTCACATTTCCTTGCAAACCCCAAATTCCTAGATGCACTTCCACGGGGAATTCAACTGCAGTCTGCCTCACTAAACTGGTCCTTGCCCCAACAGTCCCTTACTGTCTTCCTCTCGGTTCTGCTCGCTTAGCTAGGTTGTGGCTGGAGGGCTTAGCAGAATGCTGACTGTCGGCAGGAGCCAAGCAGCCTCCAGTTACTTTAGTTTGACCAAGTTCCCCCTTGCCAGGTCTCTGTGACTGCAGCACAAGCACTCAACACAAGAGGATCTATTTCGGTTCAAAAACCAAATAAGACAGCAAACTTTGTCACAGTCCTCCATGTCATCCAGCACTTTAAAGAAAACAGAGAAAAGGAGGAAAACTCAAGAACTCAAGTTTATCTCATCCCCTGCAAGATCAGTAGACTGCAATAACAACCCAAAGGCAGGAGAAAAAAAAACCCATAGGATATTAAATTACAAAACACCAACATTTACATAGTAATTCCCGCTAATTACAAAAGAAAGATACAAGTTGTTTGTTATAAACATCACCAGGTCTTGAGCAAACACCAAGAGCTCACCGCAGAGCCAAACCAAGCATTTGTCTAATCAGAGCCACTTCCCCAAGCGTTTTATTGGTACAGCTGCAGAGCACACATTTGATCACACATGCTAATAATCCCAGTTATGGCGCCTACATTTTAATCATTTGTTCTGGGCTTGTTTCTCAAACAATTAGCACTAATGAATGGTCAGAATACCTCGGATCATATATGTCTAATTGCAGTCAAGAGCGGTTCTCGTCTGCATGTACATTTCAATTTACCTCTGGGGATAATGTTTGTTAATTGTATTTCTTTATACGCAAGCGAAGAAAAAGGCAGCTCAGGCAGAAAGGGACTAAGTGTTCTCCTCTTTCCCTTGTTCCCACAAGAAGCTAAAGTCACTTCAAGAGGCACTTAATCCCATCATCCCCGGTTACAATTGCCTTGCAGCATCAATCAAAAAGAATCTGAAGTAAAACGACGCAGCTATATTGTGTAATTAAAAGCAATTCAGGTACTTATTGCTTGGGGCCCTTTACAGGTCCAAATACTTAAAATGGCCCTGCAGGGATCCTAAACATTGTAGTGTTTTAAATTTGGACTGCAGTAATATCCAAAGGAAAGGAAGGAAGATGCAAAACAAAAACCAAAAAACCTGAAAGACACAAACAACAAAAAAAGCCCACAACCCTGTCCTTATGTGATTTGTAAAGAAAAAGATCAGCAAAAGTCTGAAGTGAAAAAACCCATGAATCACAACTACAAAGTGAAATAAATGTAGAAAAAAGGAAAAGAGAAAAAGAAAAGAATTGATGTTTTCCGAATTCAACAGTCTCTGTCCCAATTCAACTTATGTATTTAAGGAAAAAAAAAAATGTCATAATATTGGCTGGGTCTCTTCAACCTGAGATGAAACAGCCTTTGACAATCTGAAACAAATGGATCTATATTATAACAACCAGAGGCTGTCTGAAAACTCAAAATACAAAGTAAATATACGGTATGTCTAATGCTAGTCACTTATAAAGGCAACATGTTAAAAGTACTTTTTTAAAGTTTGGCACAGATATGTAAAAAGTGATTTATTTAAGTCATTTAACAAAACTAAGTGCCTTGGCTTTTAAGGCTTCATATATGACTTTTTAAGCCAACAAGACTTTAACATACTATTTTCTGTTGTGTGCTTTTAACAAAGAGCCATCACTGACAGGAGGCTGGGAAAAGGCATAATTCTCTGATTTTGATTCTTGGCTAAAATATATTTAAGTAAAAACACAATCCCTCAACAGATGTAAGAGTAGATGTTAAAATAACAACGTGTGTTTAAGCTTTACCATCATTTCCCCCTTTATAATAAAAACGGGAAGATTTATGAAAGAATTGATTTATGAAAGAATTCAGGGGAAAATGCTAAGCCTGTGCCAGAGTGAGCTATTGGATATTAAGGAACTTTTCGGAAAGACACCAGTTTACTCCCAGGATAAGGAGCATTCTGGAAACAGATGACTAGAGGAAATACTCCACACCACCAGAACACAGCACTTCACGGCAGCATCTATAAATACCAAAATACAGCTTAGTGGCAAATGTAACTGTGGCCTGAAAACCATTATGTGTGCACACGTGAGGGTCGTATGACTTAACATTCACATCACAAAATGATCATCAGATAAGATATCCGACAGCAGTTCATTTAAACATAGAACTGACCTCATTTTCCACACAAATGTTCTACCAACTTGAGTGCAGAAGTCTACAGCTGAAAAATGCAAAAGTACTTCCGCAAACCTTAACCTCACGCGAGCTACTGGTGCCAAATGGCAGAATAGAAAGGATTTTGCTTCCCTGTTTAAGAGAACCAAACTTTAAAACAAAAAATCTATCATTTAAAAAAGTCTGCTGACCATGCTTCTTCGATTATATTGATCATAGTGTTAGAAATGCTCTACTTGCTCAAGCAGTTTCATGTCGTGAGTTAAGTATTTCCTATAAATTTAAACCTATTTACTATTATTCACCATTCAGTCTCCAAGTATCCGTTCAAAATCATTACCCTCAATGGGTGGTGAGGGTAATACTTCACTGCAGTATTCTCATCACCTCTACCTTCTACTTGCCCTGGTGAGGTGGCACACTCCAAGGGAATAAGAAGAAAATGTGGCTGACAGAAGGGCCCTGGGTTTGCCTGAGCTTGGTTCCCTGTCTTTCCATCGCCACCAAACGGCCCAGGTAATTTACTTCATAATCAGGCACAACTGTTTCTTTGCCACAAACTGTGCTGCCCTACTTGAAACGGGCTTCCCAGGTGGCGCTAGTGGCAAAGAACCTGCTCACCAATGAAGGAGACAAAAGAGACTCTGGTTCAATCCCTGCATCAGGAAGATTCCCTGGAGTAGGAAATGGCAACCTATTCCAGTATTTTGCTTGGAGAATCCCATGGACAGAGAAGCCTGGCGGACTACAGTCCGTGGGGTCACAGAGTCAGACACGACTGAAGTGACTTAGCATGCATGCATGCACCTGAAACAAACTAAAAAAAGACAGGCACCAAGCTGAAAAATAACCAATGAAAAATCTTTATTTTTGATCTACCAAAGTATCTGTTCATGTCCTACAGTTTTTATTTCACTAGCCTTTGAATTAAGATAGGCAGGAACCTAATCTTAGGAAAAGGAAGTATAAACTTTTAACAAGGGACATTTTAGGAACCCAAAACTGCACTAAAGGAGAAGAAAAACAGATTCACTGATAATGATATTGGGCCAAAGTCTGCCCTGTGATCTCTCTCCTGTAATGCTTCCCACTGACAGGTGCTCATCAACATCATATTTCTTTCGTCTCACACCCCAGGTCTGCTCACGGCTCCCCTGTCCCTGGTGCGCCCCTGGAATTCCCCGGGGACGGTGCCCCCCACAGGGTGCCAGGAGGAGCCCTACAACCGGCCCTTCGATTCCTGCCATTGATCCAGCTGTGCGCATGCTGGCTAAATGCTACCAGGTTCAGGCTGGAGAGCAGGACTTGAAAATTCAGTGCTAATTACTGTGATTACAATCTGTGTCTCAAGCAGCCAGCGCCTCTGGGAAGTTGTCTACAGGAGACCTATCTCTGTATCCAAGTCTCAGTTTGAGAGATGTAGAATCTATACACCGGAGGACTTTCTAGCTCGTTGAGTTATAATATGGGCGTCAAGTTGTTCATGATACCTTCTCGTGCACCATGTATGACTGAGGCAAGCCCAGAACACGGAGTGTTCTTAAGAGACGCAGAGGGGAAAGGGCCAGCAGAGTCACGGAGCCACACACTTCACAAACACTGGCCCTGCAACCTGATGCTCGATGGGGATTCTCGTGAGATGATTTGAGATTCTTTGAACTCACTGAGGCAGTGAGTGGGAGCTTAAAGGAACATGCTCACAGGCATCCTCCCTCCTCCAAGAGCCAGGCCCAACTTGTCCTGAGAATCCTGAACCTCTTAGGATGCATGCCGGTTGTGTATTTACCACTGAGCTCCCAAAGGCAGATGTAGTGGAGTCAGAGAAAGTGATTTCATGAAGATATTTATGTGACATTAAAGAATCCAAAAAAAAAACGTTGATGTGAGAGCATGCTAAGATATCAGTTTATTTTCCTGGGCTCACCAGCGTTTCTTTACATATACGTGACTCCTTTGGAAACAGGCTGGGGAGCAAGGCAGCTAGTTCTTCTCTGGACAACGAGGCTCATTTTCCTTTCTCCACAAATGATGTGCAGATATGCTTGTCCCTGACCAAGTGTATACAAATAGAATTCTTCCCGGGGCATGAACATTAGAACAGAATTAATTGCTCTGAATCCTCATGCAGAATTCTAAAGGGATTTCTATTCTTGTGGCAACATTACAATGCTAGGTTTCTAGACGCTGCCAAAGAGCTGAGAGTGATTTCGCCTCTAACCCATCACGAGAGACCTTGTGCAGCTGGTGAGCACCACACAGGCTTTCTGATTTGTGCCCAAAGCAGGGCTTCTGAGAAGGAGAGGTTTTTCAGGGGACGCTTTGGTGGCAAGTGGGGTCCCAAGACAGTAGGCAAAACCTGAACTGTCATTTCGAGCCTGCCCTGAATCAGCCAACACATGTCAAACACCGCAGGGCCTTTATGAAAATGTGACTTCAAATATTTTTCTTTCCTCCCCTCATTTCCTTCTTTCAAGTACTCAGTTCACAAGGTGTGTTTGTAAGTGTTTATTTGGAAATGAAACCGCTTTTAAAGGGCTAAGTTGTTTAACATCAAGAATGCTGAAGATAGAACGTAAAATATTCAGTATGAACTCATTCTATAGAACACCATTATTTGATGACTTATTTGCTGATTACTCAATCTAAATACAATTTTAAAAACAGAAGTGACTGCATATTTTAAGTTTTTGATAACCTCAAATGGGTACTTTTTCTCCTCTTAAGAATTAAGTGAAGTCACAGTGTTAGCAAGCAAACCATTTCTGCATTTTAAAAATTTATTTAGCTCTATGTCAGGAGCTCCTGCCACTCAAAGTGACCAACCCTGTAAGTCAAAATTTGGGGATACATTAAGTTTTCTTTTTTGTTGTTGTTGTTTTTTCTGTGTATCATGAGAGAACCAGCAAATCTCCTTAGTCTGTTTCTGAATCTGGGTCTGTTTAGTTAGCAATAAGAACTCAGCCCTTTGATTAATTTCTAAAATACACAACAGCTAATATAGCTCAATGTCAAAAAAAAAAAAAAAAAAACCAAGCAACCCAACTGAAAAGTGGGCAGACATTTCTCCAAAGAAGAAATACAGATGGACAGCAGACATGAAAAAATGCTCAACTTCCCTAATTATTAGAGAAAAGCAAATAAAAACTATAATGAGGCATCACTCCACACAGGTCAGAATGGCTATCATCAAAACACCTACAGGTAATGAGTGCTGGGGAGGGTGTGGAGAAAGTGAACACTCCTACACAGGTGGTGGAATGTGAATTGGTGCAGCCACTATGGAGAACAGCATGGAGGTTCCTTAAAAAACTAAAAATAGAGCCAGCATATGATCCAGCAATCCCACTCCTGGACATATACCTAGAGAAAACTCTAAGTCAAAAAGGTACGGGCATGCCAATGTTCGCCGGAGCAATATTTACAATAGCCAAGACATGGAAGCAACCTAAGTGTCCATGAACGGATGAATGGATAAAGATGTGGTACATACACACAATGGAATACTACTCAGCCACAAGAAAGAATGATAACGATGCCATCTGCACCAACATGGATGGACCTAGAGATCACATATTAAATGAAGTCAGTCAGAGGCAAATGTACGATATCACTGACATGTAGAATCTTTAAATAATGATACAGACGAACTTATTGACAAAATAGAAACAGACTCAGAGACACCGAAAACGAATATATGGTTACCAAAGGGGAAGGGGGGGAATAAATTAGGAGTACAGAATTAATAGATACACACCACTATATACAAAATAAACAGGATTTACTGTATGGCACAAGGAACTATATTCAGTATCTTGCAATAACTTAAAATGGAAAAGAATCTGAAAAGGAATATATGTGTATACACACACACACACATAAGCAAATCACTTTGCTGTACACCAGAAACTAACACAACATTGAAATCAACAATACTTCAGTAAAACAATTAAAAAGAACTCGGCCCTTTGGCTTCTGGACACCAATACAAGTTGATTAGTATCCAGCAAGGTGTGGCTCGGGGCCACAGTCATGGGTGTGGACCAACTTGCTTACCGTCTTCCTTCCTGGTTAATTGTAGGCACCATCCAAGTCCCCAGCACTGGGTTTCTCAATGGCCAAGATACAATTTTCAGACAAATTTCTCTAACAATTGTCTGCCCTATTTACCATACCATAGGCATAAATCTGTCCCCTGCAGGCTGAAAAACAGCTTACTCTCTTACTCTACAAGCCCACTAAATAGAAAATGCACCAAAAATAGGCTGTGATCAATATAAATAGGTCCAATGAAGACTGCTCCAGAAATAATTTCAATCAATTTCATACAATTGATTTGTTCTTTCAAGGAGCCCTTAATTTACTCAATCCCTGATTGAGTTGTTACATGAATCATGAAGGATTAACTATGAAGATAAAGGCAGATATTTCAATCAGGGAATACCCAGGATGGCTTAATTAAAGAATTTTTGCATCTCACTTACAGAACAGTGCTGCTTAAGTACAGCGTGGCATTTATTTAAAGTGTCCCAGAGGCAATTAAGCCCTTGATTAACAATAAAATTTTCTTCCTTAACTTCATTCTCAATTACCATGAAGCTCATTTCTCATTGCCGGGAACTTTCAACATGTGGTACCCAGTGGCTTTAACTTGCATGTGATTCCACATAAACCATCAAAAAGGGTGAGGAGGAACCGAGATACATAGGAACCAGCCTTTTCTAAAAGTTGGAAGTCTTGTTTGGCCGCTTGCTCACTCGCCTCCCTCAGCTTGCAGCCTAGCCACGTCCATGTATCTTGATGCCCCTACTTCGAGTTACGGTAGCAACAAGGGGACGTGGTGACCAGGACGAAATTCCTCTGAGAGTTCAGCTTTTCTTGAACTCAGAGCAGACTTGGATCTGGTGATACCGTAAGCGTGTCAAGTATCTCGCACACACAGGAAGTCCAATCAATAATAGCTCCTACTCAGACTTCCCTGGTGGTCCAGTGGTTAAGACTCCGTGCTTCCACTGCAGGGCAGATGGGTCCTGGCTGGGGAACTAGGATCTCATGTGCCACCAGGCACAGCCAAAAGATAGAAAAGGAAAGAAAAAAAAAAAGCTACTACTATTAAGGATAAGACACCCCTGTCTCTTCCCTGACGTCTGTGAGCTAGACACGTGGGTCTGGGATAGACTGTCGCCCAGGATTCTACACAGGTATGCTGCTCACACACCCACATAGACAGATGATGCGCGGCACTCTGTCACATCTGGGAAACACACCTGCCGGGGGCGCTAGGGAGCCCGCCTCCACGCTAAGGGTCGGCAGCACAGAAGATAAAAACGTCAGATTTATCTCTCCTTTATGATGCCCCTCAAGTTTTCAGAACTTAATAGCTACATTTGGACTTATCTGTGAATTTGTCATAGGCTCTACAAGAATGTTTCATGATTATGCACATTAATCTACATCTAAAAGAAAGAAAAATCAAAAGGATTTGCCACTTTTTATTTTAATGCTAGTAACATATGGAATAAAAATTTGTCTGATTCAACAAACAGATACTGGACACATAAGCCAGGCAGAGAAATTCGAAAACGGAGGAGAGGATTGGTCTGGGAGAAACAAGTCTAGCTGGGGAGTCTGGGATCTCCAAGGTTTAAGAGGACAAATTCTGACACTAGTTGGAACAGTGGGAGGGGCGATTCTGAGAGGGCTTCTCAGAGGTGGTGACGACAAACAGGGCCTTGGAAGGGGGAGGACAAACTCCAGAAACAAAAAGTGCCTTGTGGATGCAGTGTGATGAGGAAGAACGAGACCGCCTCCTCAAGGGTCCCAGTGACTTTCTTTCTCTGTAAATACCATGCCTGCCTTTCATTCTTATCTGTTGCTCTCCTGCATGTGGGGGACGGATTTTCAGGTATAAACACCAGCTATTTGAAATACCAAGACAATGTGTCCTGTTTCCAATCCTGTACTCTGTCGCAGATGGTGACCCAAACAGTGACACTCAATATTCTAAAATTTTCTAACCTAAAACACTCCCTTTTTTACTCTCCGGTGAGATTTATTTATGCTTTAAAAATCACCTTGGAATATATTTGACTTAAGTATTAAGTAATAATTCTTAAACAAATAGGGTGTTCCTTTAAAATCAGAATCATGTTGAAAAGGACCAGATTTTATTTTGCATTATCTGAAGCTTATGAGAAAATTATTTGGGGGCTTCCTGTGGACAAGGGACAGAATGTCTGACACAGATACATAATGTTTAAATGAAAGGTACAACAATTCATACATACTAAGGAAAACAAGTTCTCAATGGTAGACTTTGTTCCTGCTTTTTTCTTTTTTAACATCTGTTGTGTCCTTTATTTGTATTATCTCACTTAATCCTTCCAAAAATTCTATGAAGTAGGTACTATTATTGCCATCTATTTTATATAAGGAAACAGGTTTATTTTATCCTGTAACCTTAAATTTTCAAACAGGCAGCAGCTGACACTATTATGCCACATTTCACAACTGATACCAGTTTTTTCAGGGCATTGCACAAGCCAAAAAATATTAATTCATATCCATACTGGCTTCACACTTAAAAAGAAAACTGAAATGGAGATTCAGGCAAAGAATCACAGTGAAGATATCTTTTTCTCCCCTTCAAAATTTCTCTGTGTGACAGTTCAGAACAGGACTCAACAAACTTTATCTGGAAAGGCCAGATAAATTATTTCAGATTTGTGAGGTGAGAGATGAACTCAAGGGTATTTAACAGGGACTGTGTAACAAGAGGGAACCCAAATTTCTGCACACTTGGTAATGACAAAATCCAAAATTAAATTGAGAACAACTTTTTGTCATAAGGTTCTACCCATGAGAATGGCTCTCCTTTGCCGCGGGCGGGTGTGTGCGTGCGCGCAGATATAGTCAACTGAATTTCAAAGGCAATGTTCCCTCTTCTCAACTCATTCATCTGGAAAAACCACTCTTAGTTTGAAAGCTGAACAAAAATAGACAGCAGGCAGAATGTGGCCCAATGACCCTGGTTTAGAATATTTCTCTGAGAGTTTAGCCATAGACAACATCATATACCCTGGTGCGTGTGTGCTAAGTCGCCTCAGTCGTGTCCGATTCTGCGTGACCCTGTGGACTAAAGCCTCTGTCCATGGGATTCTCCAGGCAAGAATACTGGAGTGGGTTGCCATGCCCCCCTCCAGGGGATCTTTCTGACCCAGGGATGGAATCTGGGTCTCTTCCGTCTCCTCCACTGGTAGGCAGGTTCTTTACCACTAGCGCCACCTGGAAAGCCCCATATACCCTGGAAACTCAGAGTTTTGCAGACACGGGGCCCAAGTCACAGAGGAGTACTCTGCTCTGAATCACAGGCCGGGGTACCGGTCCTGGTTATCATTATCCAGAGACATCAACAAGCAGAAAGCCTCCAGGGCCCCTGGCTTCCTTCCCATGGATTCTCATTTTTTAATATCACTTGTTAACTTGGGAGCTTTGAAGTCACTGCCACACCTACTAGGTTGTGCTGCACTAAAGAGAAGTCAGTTTGTGTAAATCACAGATCAGTTTGGTGTATATTTTCCTGTATTTGTGGCATTAAAAAGACTCAATTTATCTTATCCCCCTTATCGTGACACCAGTAAATCCCCTTTTGGGTAAAGTTTTAACAGATCAGTTTTGTGTTCCTAAGTGTATGCAGCACTTCACCCTCCTTTTAAATATAAACCCTAGAAACTCAGTCCTTTGTGGGTGCCCTGCTGTTTGTGCAACCACAGGGTAGGTAAGGGAGGAGGGGGGAAGGAGGTGAGGAGGAAAGATCCTGGCTTACAAAAGTCCAAAAAGTATTTAACTAAAAAAATGCAGAGCAGGTAAAAGACACGAATCAGAAATCCCACAAACAGAGGAGGTTATTTTTCTTTGAAAGGATTAAGGATTGTAGATTTGCATGCTTACTCAGATGGAATAAAAAAATATTGTAACTTTTTGCCTCATTCAGTTTTCGTCTGAACAAGATAAAGGTAGGGCCTATTCAAAAATCCTATTATAATTATCTTCTTCCCTTTAAGATAATGGGACATTAGGTGAGAGATTTGGGGTTATATTCCACTCAGGAAACCACCATGGAGAAGAAAAGTGGGAAACACACCCAGAACTTGAGGGGAGACTGTCCTGGTACAGCTTTTCTCTGCCTTTCAAGGAGACAGACATTCTAGGTAAAGCTTGCTCGCCACTGAGAGCTAAATTCCAGTTCTAGCATCAAGGCAGACATTCTGATTCCAGTTGTTCAGGACAAACAGGGAAATGCACACAGCTAATTTATAAGAGTGTCCAAAGGAACATGAGCTGTTTCTTTTGAGGAGAGGAACCATATTTTCCAAATTAGTCCAACTTCTAGTTGATAGGCTAAACGCCCATATATCTCCATCCAGAAGGAATGAGGGCTCCTGATGATTAATCATGCTTTCAGGAAGTAGTTAAACACCACTGTGTTGCACACTGGTAGTGCCCAAGATAAAAAGCCAGGGGAACAGGCGAAGGAGGAGAGGGAGGAAGTTAAGGCAGTAATTTTGACAATAAAGTGGAAAGGGCTTCAAAGGTTCAAATTACAACAGGGTCCGTTCAATTCAGCTTGAGCAGCCCTCCTTGTCTACACCAGTAAGTGTTGATTCACCTGATACGGCCAACTCCCTAGTAATTAAAATTTCTTAAAGATTTTCTCTTTAACTATCCCTCCTGCACAGTACATCACTGGGACTACAAGGCCTTAAAGACTTAATCTAAATGACTGGCCACAATGATAAGGAAGAACAGGAGGTAATATCTGAGAGGGGGAGAGAGAGACAAAGAAATAACTTTAAGAACCACGATTTCAGGGAGTTGTTATTTTAGAAGTTTTGCTTCCCAACCCAGGAATCGAACCAGCATCTCCTGTGCTGCAGGTGTATTCTTTACCAACTGAGCCACAAGGAAGCCCGTACCTTGAATACAGTGGACGTTAATTAAACACATAAATGAGTAAAAAATGAATTTGTAAAAGCTCCAAATCTTAAACTAGCTTTATATAAATACCTGCCCCTTAATCATTTAATAGTGATAATAATTATTTGTAAAGAATTTTAAAAATTAGAAGAGCAAGTATAATTATACTGCTTACCTACTAACCAATGTACGCCATTAATCATGCAAATGAAAACAGTGACTGACAGAGTCAGGAAATTTCTAAAGAAGTCAATGTATTTTTAAATATCTTTGAGTGAAGTATAAAGTCCTGTAGAAACTGAAGGGTGGTGGTTGAGGGTGATGAATGCCTCTTTGACTACACACTGTGTTTTTATATTTTAGCTCTATTTTTAAGCTCTCAAGATATTTATAGCACTGAGTTTATGGCTATGTTCTCAGAGATAAGGAACAGGGGGTGCAAGTTTTATTTAAAACTCACTTAAAATAGCAAAATTATAAAACAGTGATTCATTATCATAATCCTCCTGTGGACATAGATCAAACACACAGGAAACCGATTTCTCTCTGAAAAGTGAAGAAAGAAAAGACCTCTTTAAAACACTGCCCTATAATGTTGAAATCCTTAAAACAATTCGGTCTGAAAGATGTAGGCATCTTTACATAATATATTGCATCCAGAAAAGAGGGAAAACAAAGAAAAAAAGGAATAGATACTCCCAGCAAAAACAAAGCCCCAGCAGAATATACTGCAAAAATGCAAAGCTTCTGATACTGGTCATGCAAATATACATACACTTTCTGTGTTTGAAAATGCATCAACCCCTTAGACTCCAACAGAGAAGCAAGTGAGTGACAGGTTCTACTGAACAATCGAGTAGAGGTTCCTGAAATGCTAAAGCAATGTGAAACCATTTTGGGGTGGAGTTTGGGGTGGAGTTTCCTTTTTAGCTGAAAACAAAGAAATCAGAAGTGACAGCACAGGCCTTCTGAACATCAGGAGAGTCCGAGGCTCCCCCATGCCCATCACTCGGCATCACCGCCATCTGTGTTTCCCTACACTCTGTACATTAGACACGTCCGTTACAGGTCTCTCCTCCAACCTTTTCCCACCTCACGGCCTCTATCTCTTCACACTTCTGAAACAAGTGCACAGCCTTCTCCATCACTCATCACATTGAGAATTGCAATATTTCTGTTCTTTTGGTGAACTCATCAGTGGTTTGATGCTTTGAGGCATTCTCCCTTTTTTAAAAGCAAGCTAGAGAGGGACTTCCCTGGTGGTCCAGTGGTTAAGACTCCAAGCTCCCAATGCAAGGGGCTAGGGTTTGATCCCTGGTCAGGCAGCTAAATCTCACGTGCAGCAACTAAGATCGAAGATCCCATGGGCCACAACTAAGACCTTGAACAGCCAAATAAATTAAGTGAAAGTCAAAGTCACTCAGTCCTGTCCAACTCTCTGTGACCCCATGGACTGTAGCGCCCACAGAATTCTCCAGGCCAGAATACTGGAGTGGGTAGCCTTTCCCTTCTCCATGGAATCTTCCCAATCCAGGGATCGAATCCAGGTCTCCCACATTGCAGATTCTTTGCCAGCTGAGCCACAAGCGAAACCCAGGAAATTCAGTAATTAATTTGAAAAAGGCAAGCTAGAGAGTCATTTATTCTGCTGTGAGGCTTTTTCATTTAAGTAAAGTCACTTTCAGCTTATGAAAAAAGCTTGCTAGCCCTATTTTGACCATGCCAATGCTTCTAACTTTTCTACCGACAATCATGTTTCTTTACAGAGTGTGACCTGTCTATACTGACAAAGTACAAGGTACAAAATCCTCGACGCCCCTCCCTGAAGCCCTCCAGAGAAACTCTCTGGGTCCTGGCAGGCTCCCTCTCACACTCTGGTGCTGGGTGGACTCCCTCCCGGCCATGGATTCCACGGCCCTCCCCTCCATGGGGTCTGCCCCTTGGTGTCCTGAAGAGCATCTGGGGCTGAAATGCTGATCCCCGGGGCCTCTGGGACCCTTGTGCACCACTCTCAGAGGCAGCCCTGATCCTGAGTCTCACTGTCTCCACTTGGAAGGGACCCACCTCGGCCCTTCTCTTGGGCCAGTTCAGCCAGGCCTAAGGAAAGACAAAGGGCAAGCATCAGTACTTGAAGCGGCCGTCCCAGGTTCTGATTAGCAGAGGTCAGTAAGGCGGCCAAACGCTTTCTGCCCAGTCTTGATCAGTAATGGGGCTGTCCCTGCTAAGGCCCATTTTCTGTGCCTCCTGCCTGCCACTGGGCCTGCCACCCTGTCCTTGCACTTGTAGGCTATGGTGGTAATCATTTCATGGACTGTAATCCGTCAGGCTCCTCTGTCCATGGAATTCTCCAGGCAAGAATACTGGAGTGAGTAGCCATTCCGTTCTCCAAGGGATCAAACCTGCAGTCTCCTGCATTGCAGTCAGATTCTTTACCATCTGAGCCACCAGGGAAGCCTATTTCTACCACATCTGCTAGACAAATTATAAAAGGCAAACTCAGATGTTGAATGAAGTCCATTAACACAGGAATGAAAGGCCTCGGCCACACACTTGAGAGGCTGGTTTCCTGAGCAACCGCAGGTACACTGTGCGATCCACGACCAAGGTGACAAGCTTTGGAAAGATGGGCCTTACAGCACCTGCCGTCTCCAGCCAGGGGCTGGTCTGGGGACAGCACTAACAGCGTAACACAGCACTGACTGGGGGTGCAGTCAGCCAGCCACACGCTTGAAATTCAAGAATGGGCTGAAAGCCGCCCAGGGTGCAGTGCTCCTCTTCCTCTATTCCTATTCTGTATCCAGGCTTCCCCAGTGGCTCAGCGGTAAAGAGTCCACCTGCAAAGCAGGAGCCACTGGAGACACAGTTTCCATCCCTGGGTCAGGAAGATCCTCTGGAGGAGGGCATGGCAACCCACTCCAGTATCCTTGCCTGGAGTCCCATGGACAGAGGAGCCTGACAGACAACAGCCCATGGAGTGCAAAGAGTCAGACACAGCTGAAGCAGCTTAGCACGCATGCAAACTATATCCACAGTCGAAAATTTCATTTTGCTAATTGACAGAGAAAGAAAAAGAACCTGTCAACAACTCTTGAGTTCCCCACCTTTGGGCCAAAGGCCGTCTGTAATTTCTCTGGTCCTCTCTAGGGGAGGGAAGCTCTCAATGCAGGAGACCCCAGGTTTGATCCCCTGGAGAATGGAATGGCTACCCACTCCAGTATTCTTGCCTGGAGAATTCCATGGACAGAGGAGCCTGACGGATTACAGGCTTTGGCATTTCCAAAGCCCATCAAACTCTGAAGATATTCAGACCCAAACTGACCAAGGTGTCCAAAAGTACACACCTTACCAGATGGAACTATGCCTCAGAGAGACACTGATGGCTAGCACCACCAACCTCCACTTCCAGTGTCTTTTCCTTAAGCCTAACTGATATTCAAGCAGATGACTGACAAAGGAGTCTAATCTGAAAGGTCGTGGAAGAAAGATTCAGTAACTGACTTGTAAGTGGAGGCCTTTTTGGCTAAGATCATACATGATATATAAATATAAGATATATATATATATGTGTGTGTGTGTATATAAGATATAGCCTTGATTTCCTTAGAAACAGCAGAGTACATCTGCCGGTCACCAACAGTGCGTAAGGAACACTGCAGCATGCAGGAACGCCCTCCCCCACTTAGGGCTCGCACGTTTAAAAGACAGGAGAAATCAAGCAGAAACATTCTTCTCAGTGCTACTTGTTCTGAACTTATGATGAGAGAGAACTTTTAATGCAGTCCTTCATCCTAATCTACAGGAAGAAGACGACTGGATGGCCTTACCACTATGCTTTCTCAAGCTCTAAAAGAACAAGGCCCCATAGAACTTCTGGTTCCATCACCTCATGGCAAATAGATGGAGATAAAAGTGGAAACAGATTTTATTTTCTTGGACTTCAAAATCACTGTGGATGGTGACTGCAGCCACGAAATTAAAAGACACTTGTTCCTTGGAAGAAAACTATGACAAACCTCACTACTGCTGCTGCTAAGTTGCTTCAGTCGTGTCCAACTCTGTGAGACCCCATAGACGGCAGCCCACCAGGCTCCCCTGTCCCTGGGATTCTCCAGGCAAGAACACTGGAGTGGGTTGCCATTTCCTTCTCCAATGCATGAAAGTGAAAAAGTGAAAGTGAAGTCACTCAGTCGTGTCTGACTCTTAGCGACTCCATGGACTACAGCCTACCAGGCTCCTCTGTCCATGGGATTTTCCAGGCAAGAGTACTGGAGTGGGGTGCCATTGCCTTCTCCTGACAAACCTCACTAGACAGCATATTAAAAAGAAGATTCATTACTTTGCCAACAAAGGTCTGTCTAGTCAAAGCTATGGTTTTTCCAGTAGTTATGTATGGATGTGAGAGTTGGACCATAAAGAAGGCCGTGAGCATCAAAGAATTGATGCTTTCGAACTATGATGCTTTCGAACTATGATGCTTTCGAACTACAGAGGACTCTTGAGAGTCCCTTGGATAGCAAAAAGATCAAGCCAGTCAATCCTAAAGAAAATCAACCCTGAACATTCACTGGAAGGACTGATGCTGAAGCTGAAGCTCCACTACCTTGGCCACCTGATGCGAAGAGCTGACTCACTGAAAAAGACCCTGATGCTGGGGAAGACTGAGGGCAGGAGATGAAGGGGACAACAGAGGATGAGATGGTTGGAAGGCATCACTGACACGAGTTTGAACAAACTCTGGGAGATGGTGAAGGACAGGAAAGCCTGGTATGCTCCAGTCCACGGGGTCTCAAAGAGAGGGACAGGACTTAGCAACTGAACAACAACAACACAGAACTTCTAGAACACACTTATCCAGAAAGTTTTCAGCATTACAAAGCAGAAGCAACAACTGTCTTGGATATTAAAAAAAACAACACCCCAAAACTGCTATTTTAAATTAAGAAAGACCCATATTATACTGAATGGGTTTTTAGAAACACTCACCAAACACAGTAAAAGCAGTATAATGTGATCTGTAATATACTTCTAACACTCTCTGTAAATAAAGACCAAAAGGTATCATTTTCTGTGAGATCTATTATAAGGTAAAAGGACAATTTTCTTCCATAAGCACTTTGTACAGTTAGCTGTGGGAGAGAGAACTGGGGGGTTTTCAAGCCTCGATCTGTTACCAAGCCTGTGTTTCAGAGGAAACGATTCACTTGCTCGGTGGCCTACTCCTGCTACTTTCTGGATCCCAGATCTGACCCGAGAGTGGTTTGGCAGAGGCTGAAATGCACTTCTGTTGATTCTTTTTTTCCACTTGGTTTCGGGAGACAAGGTGCCCAGATGACCACAACCCTCCCATTTTAGCAGTGACCTTCCACCCCGCCTGTCCTCTGCTAAGACCTTTATCTGAAAAGAAGCTATAGCCCTGGAAGAAATGTGGCTTGGTTTTGGTGAGAAATTAAGGCTGTGGCCTTTCTTCTCAGCAATCACCATGCTGATTTTGGAAAATTTCTACTGTACAGAAATATTTCAAACACTGTATCTGCAATTATGCTTCAAATAAGCAAATAAGGTGGGTATTCCCTGGATCTGAAAAACCTTTGCGGTCTTTTCCACTGAATGAGGTTCCCAGTATACATCCCTGTTCTCTATCTGGTGGGGCCATAGAGAGGGAATGAGCAGGTGATTTCCTGGCTCCTGAGTGGGTATGATGGGAATGGGATGCTGATGCTTGAGGCCCTGTGGGTACCTCAGTGTCCCCTATTTCTGGAGAATTAGGAGTGAAATTTCCTGAGGATTCCACATGGGACAAGCCCCGTGCTAGCCACTATACCATATTCAGAGAACTTGGTTCACTCACCAAGCCCTGAGCTCCTGCCTTTCAGGGGAGGAAAAGTAAGTGACAGCTTGTGTTCTTTCCATGACACCATACTGCCTCTATGGCTTGCTCGAATTTCAAACCTGGAGAAATCCATCAGTCAAGCAACGTCAGCATTCCAAGAGCTATGGTCAGGCTCGAGTAATCTATTCATAGACAGGCTGGTGGCTCAGACATAAAGAATCCACCTGCAATGCAGAAGACCTGGGTTCGATCCCTGGGGAGTGAAGATCCCCTGGAGGAAGGCACGGCAGCCCACCCGAGTATTCTTGCCTAGAGAATCCCCATGGACAGAGGACCCTGGCAGGCTGCAGTCCATGGGGTCGCAAAGAGTCAGACACGACTGAGCGACTACACACAGCACACAGCACAGACAGGCTTCAGAAAGAACACACCCACACTCACAAGGAGTGTAGGCTTATGACAAAGAAAAACTAGGACACGTAAGGGTTTCAGTATTTATAATAATCACTGTAGATATAAATAAAAAACCAATTACACTGATAATTATAATAATGTTGATACAATTCTATGAGTCCAGCATAAAACAGGAGTTTAATAAACGTGATGAATGAACAGGTTTGTCTTTGGGTTCTTAACCTGGGAACAATACCAAAAAAAAATCCCCACAAACGAGAGGGAGCTAACATCTTATTCATTTCAAAACAACAATTTTTGGACTTTCTTGGTTGTCCAGTGGTTAAGATTTCATGCTTCCAATGCAGGGGGCACGGGTTCGAACTCTGACTGGGAACTAAGATCTCACATGTCGCATCGTGTGGCCAAAACAAAACAAACCCCAGATAACAATTTTTAAAACTTTTATGATTGGCTATTAACCATTAGCAGTATCGCCACAATGATCATGAAACATACTCTAAAATTAGTTCTGAAATCTTGCCTTAACTTCTTTACATAAGCATATCTCACATATAAATTCATTAAAATAAGCCCAACTACCGCATTTTCAAATGGAAAACCAAAAAACCAAGCAATTCTATCTCCCCAGACCCCAGACTCTCTCCTTAAGTCCGAACTGTTAACCTGTTGCCTTCATGAGCATGTGCAGTGGCTGAATTAACAGGACAGGAAGCTGCAGCCCTAAGAACCAGCCCAGTGTACCTAGTGAGTAAACCACAAAGGAGAGAGGATTTAAACCATCACAACAATGCTCCCCCAGGAGCCGTTCCGGTCCATCGAACCCAAATTCTAACGTTTCAATGGCGCTTTAAATGTATGCACACCTAATAGACTTTGCATCTGCAATAAAGAAAATTGTATACCTTTCCAAAATCCGCTCATAAAACATAGTAAATACCTGATTACGTTTCTAACTAAGTGCTTTAAATACATCCTAACCTGTTTCTGGGTTACAACAGCCAGCAGAGTGACTACCCGCCACTGGGTTTCCACAGTACAGTACTCAAAGGTCCCCTTGCAGCTCTGATGGCCTCTTGCAAACAAAGCTGGTAAATAAAAGAGAGCGGATGACAAAAGAATCCAGTTTCCTACCTGATCCTGACCAGCCAGCCCAGGGCAAAGCTTCAACTCTCCCAGAGCAGCCTCGGGGAAAGCAAGCACTGGTCGCCCTTACTTACTTGCCTCTTTCTTGCTTTTGTTTCCTTTGAGAGTCATGCCTGCAACTTCCCCAGGATGTGAGTTTCTGAGTCAGAGGCAGATCCAGTGCCTCTGAAAGAGTTCACCATGGTAAAGCACTGCTGTACTTACTGTTAGTTCTCTCCTTCTCTTACGCCAAGATTTCTTTCTGCCACCAACTTGAGAGCGGGCTCTTCGCTGAGCCAAGATCTCAGATACTGGTCATGTTGAAAGGCTGGCCCTGCTCGACAAAGATTAGCGAGCTGTCTGCAGCAGTCCCTTCTCTTCACCATAGCCAAGTAGGCCCGATAAATGCTAATACTCAGCATGACGCATCAAGAACTTTAAGCCTCCGCAATGGCTAAGCAGAAAGTATCACAAATTTACTGAAATTATCTGTGGCACAAAAGAAGGGAGAAGGAATTAATCAAAGTCTCTCTCTTAATGCAATGCTTGATTGAACTACCCCAATCCCTTTTTAAATAGGATACTGGTGGCAAGTGACCCTGATGGCAGGCCCTAGTGAGACACACAAGGAACACTTGTTCCATTTTTTTTTATGACCTCATTAAGGAGGATTTTGAAGATTGTTCCTGAATATGAGAACAAAGTGTCTTAAGACATTCTAGCTTTTTGTGTCTTTTAGCCTTTTACTGCTGGGATGGCCTTCAGGTCTGTGTTTATAACTAGGTACACTTATGCTCACACTCATCTCCCCCTCCTAAAACAAGAATCAAGTAAGAGGATCTGGAGGAAAGGAGTCAGAGCTGTACACCTCTAGATGCAGAGGTGCACTAGTTTCTTACACCAGAAAGTTTTGCCAAGACCAACTTGGGATCCACTCTTTTTTTCATCTCCTCTGAGTTGGAGCTGCCATTAATTAGCCCTGACGGCTGTTCGGAGGCTCTTATCAAGGGAGGGCTCAGACTGCCAAATCTGCTGGTGTGAAAATAGTCCACCGCCAGCAACATTTTTTCTGCGTGTTTGTTGACTCCATGCTTCGCTTTAATATGGAAGATTATATTTTAAGATCAGAAACAAACAAACAGATTTACAACCGAAGGCTTGAAAGGCAAACAGCAAAAAAGCCAGCCAAGGACTAAGCCTAAATGTAGTATTTTTATTGACTTCTTAGAAACCAAATAACCTGGCATATTAGTGTGTGCATTCTGCAACAGACATTCAGCCCCATTGTACTACTTAGAAGAGAATAAAAAGAAACCCTACTGTTTGAAACTCAGCGGAACATCCCCACAACAGGGCACAACTGTTCCCTCATGCATGAATGGGAAGGAGATGAAAGAAAAGATGGACTTCTGAGGTACAGCAAAAAACAAAGACAACAAAAGTGCTGATCATGAGGGAATGACACAACTCATTGCAGCGAAAAGGATGAGAGAAAGGAACTCAGACAATGGCGAGGACAGCAAAGTGACACGCGGGAGAATTGAAAAATCTACAGCAGTGTCTCTTCTCTCCACCCTTGATGAAAAACAATTAAATGTTGGTACATCTGTCATAGAAAAGATCCCTGAAACCTGTTACCATCATTACGTACGGTGCACTCAACTGCCCAAACGGTAGCTCTCCAATTAAACGCCGCCACCTCTGTTTCTCACCCTTGCTAAAATGAAAAGTGCTCACTTTGCGATGCTTTACAACATCTGAATATGTTGAAACATATGATAAAGGCTGAGGGGTCCTGAAAACGTGTATCTATGCATGTATGTGTGCGCAGAGGTTTAAAATACTCTGTGTAAAAGATGGGCTTCAGGAATTGGTATATAAACTCAGCTTTTGCTTGTAAAATACTCTCTCCTTGACTCACGTTACAGAGATATTTGCTCTAAATTTTGCATTGGTTTTCATCCAGTAGCAGCTCCAAATATTTTGGCATTAATTTTGTTTGTTCTCAAATCCCACTACCAAGAAGATATTGTTTGCAAACACCTAAATACGGATGAGGTTCACAATCAAATGCTACTTTTAGGTAAATGCTGTCATTTGTAATGGGATGGGAATAATGACTTTGGGATGTTTCTGTTTTTCTTAAGAAACAGAGGCATGCCTGTCCATACTTCACTCATGATGAGCCCTCCTAATAAAGTGTTCAGTGAGAAAATCCTATCAACCAAATACATTATCAGTTAAAAAAACACCATATGAAATCCTGACACGATGCTTATTGCTCCAGAAGTCCACCAGCCTGGGAAGTCACACTGTTTTTAAGTGAGCTCCTGAGCGTTACTCATTGCTTGATAACGTGCAGCCCCTCATGAAACCCCAAAAGCAGTTATTGACCCTGTCAGGATGCCTGATTAATGGACAAACGTAGTAATTGATTAGCAAAGAAGTGTGAATTAAAAGGGGGCACAGCATCAATAACCAGCTTCTAACAAAAGTGGTTGACGTAAAATGTAAAACAAGAGCCCGCGGCTATATCTCATCAAAGGCACGCTTTTCTTACAAAGGGGAGAGACCGGGAAATAAACAGGCCTAGTGTCCTGAGCCCTGTGAGTCTTTAACCCTTCCTCTTGGTAAGGGTACTGTGTGGAGTCAGCAAGCAGGTTGGGAACTGCCTGTCCATCCACTTGCAGTCCACCTTCAGATGTCGAGCAGATGAGCCACTTAGCTGTTCCCATTGTCCCAAGACTTAAGAAAAAGCACGAAGAAGTCTTATTCTCTCTTCATTTTGTTTACTGCAACCTCTCTTCACTTATGTCCTCATAGAAAAATAAATTCTGCTTGCTCAGGGGCCCCTGGAGAGACAGGCAACATTACTCTCTAGAATGTTGCCTCCATCTGCTTCTGAGTATGAAAAATAAATTTATTCAGTCAATCAGTCAGTCATCCAGCACATGGTACAGGCCAGTTATTCCTCTGAGCTGGGCGATACAAGAGACGAATAAGGTTTACAGCAAGCTGAGTGAATGCAGACCCTGCTCCTGCTTAGAACACACAGAAATATTGCAGAATCTAAAGCAAAAGTTAAAGGGAACACCCTGGCGGTCCATTGGTTAGGACTCGGTGCTTTTACTGCTGTGGCCTCGGTTCAATTCCCAGTTGAAGAACTAAGATTCCACAAGCTAAGAGGCATGGCCAAGAATAAATATATACATAAAATAAAGCAAAGGTTTAATACATATCTCAGCTTGAAACAGAAAGGAAATCTTCAAGTGCTGAAACAAATTAAGAATTTCAGAGCCGGAGTTCCTGGAGCTGATGCTGTGTCTACAGAGGGGCATCAGCCCTTGAACAAAGACTAGGGGCTGGAGTGTCAACATCCTTGTGGGACAGAAGACACCAACTTGGGCTTGTGCAAGGTGAGGGAACTGGACAAACTGGACCCCTTTAAAAGCAATCTAATCCACAAATAGGGAACTAGAACCTAGACAGCATATTAAAAAGCAGAGACATTACTTTGCCGACAAAAGTCTGTATAGTCAAAGCTATGGTTTTCCCAGTAGTCATGTATGGATGTGACAGTTGGACCATAACCATAAAGAAAGCTGAGTGCCAAAGAATTGATGCTTTTGAACTATGGTGTTGGAGAAGATGCTTGAGAGTCCCTTGGATAGCAAGATGATCAAAGTAAACAATCCTAAAGGAAATCAGTCCTGAAATTTATTGGAAGGACTAATGCTGAAGCTGAAACTCCAATACTTTGGCCACCTGATGCAAAGAACTGACCACTGGAAAAGACTCTGATGCTGGGAAAGACTGAAGGCGAGAGGAGAGGGGGACAACAGAGAATGAGATGGTTGGATGGCATCACTGATTCGTTGGACATGAGTTTGAGCACGCTCCGGGAGATGGTGAAGGACAGAGAAGCCTGACATGCTGCAGACCATGAGATCGCAGAGTCAGACACAACTGAGCAACTGAACTGAGAAGAACAATGTCCACAAAGAAACAGCAAGATGGTCTGAGGTCTGGCTTGGGCTGTATGAAAATAAATAAAGCTTTTTATATGAGTCATCAAAACTACACGCCTGTGTTAACAGCAAGTACAGGCATGAAGTTTATACCACCTGGATGGGTTTAAAGTCACAGACAGAGAAATTAAAATTAAAAATTTGAGTTTAAGACTCTAAAAAAAACCGAGCTTTAGTCTGCAGAAAAGAAATGCAAAGCAGTGCTGCAAGAATGTATCCACAGACCGGGGTACATGAACCTCCAAAGGTGAAAACAACCCCTTCTGAAGATGAGCTCACAACAGAATCCCAACCATGGAAGCAAATAAACCACCAGGAGGGAGGCTCACTAAGCACAACAGTACTTTGGCCACCTCATGCGAAGAGCTGACTCATTGGAAAAGACTCTGATGCTGGGAGGGATTGGGGGCAGGAGGAGAAGGGGACGACAGAGGATGAGATGGCTGGATGGTATCACTGACTCGATGGGCATGAGTCTGAGTGAACTCCGGGATTTGGTGATGGACAGGGAGGCCTGGCGTGCTGTGATTCATGGGGTCGCCAAGAGTCGGACACGACTGAGCGACTGAACTGAACTGAACTGAAGGGTGAATAGGTATCTGGCGAGAGTCCCTTGGACTGCAAGGAGATCCAACCAGTCTATACTAGAGGAAATCAGTCCTGAATATTCGTTGGAAGGACTGATGCTGAAGCTGAAACTCCAATACTTTGGCCACCTGATGTGAAGAACTGACTCATTGGAAAAGACCCCGATGCTGGGAAAGATTGAAGAGGGGAGAGAAGGGGACAACAGAAGATGAGATGGTTGGATGGCATCACCAACGTGATGGACATGAGTTTGAGTAGGCTCTGGGAGTTGGTGATGGACAGGGAAGCCTGGTGTGCTGAAGTCCATGGGGTTGCAAGGAGTCGGACACAACTGAGAGACTGAACTGGACTGAACTAGAAATGAGTGAAAAACCTCAGTAGGAATATGAAATATATATCTGAAGTTATTAAAAGTGACACAGGAAGGAACAGTAACCATTGAAAGATTGGGACAATATTGGAAATAAAAATTAATTCAAAAGAATCAAATTTAGCATTTTTGAAAGGGAAAAAATAGTCACAAAATGAATAAGTAAAACAGTAGATTAGATATGCCTGAAAAAAGAATCAGTGAGTTCCGAGATCACTTAACAGTACATGAAAGAACAGCATAGGAAAAGGGCAATGAAAGGGACCAGGATAACTGGCAGAGTTTAGAAAAGCAACATGCCTGGGAAGATAACCCCCTCCTTTACCTCTCTCTCCTGCCTGGGTAAACATTCACAGACTCCCTCAAGTCCTGTGTTGACTTCGTAAGTCTCAATGACAAAGACCACTGACAAAAATGTGGTGCAGTGTAAATAATAACAGCTTTATTATTCCCCCAGCTCCACTGGGGCAGAGAAAAGCAGCAGACGGTCCCCGGAAAGAACAAATGTTAGTACGGCCCAGTCCAGAATGCAACCCGCCGCATTGCTCTGGGCCTCTGGAGGGGAAAAGGAGAAACACTGTCCACTCTCAAGTTTCTTAAAAACAAACACACAAAGAAAAACCCAAGCCACCAATTTAGAGATAGTTAAGAATGAAGTCCGTTACAGAAAAAGAAGGCTCTCTCCTCCAGCTAGATCTTCCATCTTCATTTCACACAGATGCTCATCTGCGTTTCCTTTTTATTGAAAGAACACACACATACAAGCCTACTGATAAACTCCTGCCTCTCCTTAAGAGTTTGGAATTGGGGCAATTTCTAGGAGTTAATTTATAAGAGGTTGGATCTTTCCAAAAAGAGAACAGTCAAGCTGAGAAGTTGAGAAGAAATGTGGGAAGAGAGAAAAGAAACTTTTCAACTACAGATTTTTCGGAACAAACACTGGAGTGAAGGGCATGGACATTTTCTTGAACACCTGTTCTTGCTAGGATTTTTCTTTTTTTTTTTTTTTGCATGCTCTTGCATGAGACAGAAAAGGGAAAAAAAAATACAAACTGAAAGGAAGCAAACGGATTCCCCATTGGCCAGGAAGTAGAGGCTGGTTCTCAGATCAGAGAGAAATACAGCAGGCAGAGGATGACAGCGTCAGCTGTATTCGCTAGCTTGCTTCAGGTGTGTCTACTCTTTGCGACCCCATGGACTGTAGCCCACCAGGCTCCTCTGCCCATGGGATTCTCCAGGCAAGAACAGTGGACTGGGTTGCCATGCCAGTCCTGGGGATCTTCCCGACCCAGGGATCGAACCCACGTCTCCTATATCGCCTACATTGGCAGACAGGTTCTTTATTACTAGCGCCACCTGGGAAGCCAAGGGCTGTGATAACAAAGTTCTACCAATTAAGTGGCTTACACATTTCTGGAGACCAGGAGTCTGCAATCAAGGAGGAAGGGACCTGTTCCAGTCTCTCTCCTTGGAATCTAGATGGCTATCTTCTACCCGTCTCTCTTCACACTGTCTTCCCACTATGCTCGGCTATTTTTTGTGTCCAAATTTCCCTTTTATTTAAGGACACCAGTCATATTGGATTAGGGTCCCTCATAACCTTAAATTAAGATTAGTTAAGTTAACCCCCTTAACTTATTTCATCTACAACAACCATACTTTTAAATAAAGTCACATTCCGAGTCCTGCAACCTCAATATATGCATTTTGGAGAGGAACACAATTCAGCTCATAACAACAGCGGGTATTTTTTGGGTTCTTACTGGGTGCCAGGCACTGCACAATGCACATTGCATGTAATTCTCTGAAATTATTATCCCCATTTTATAAATAAGGAAGATTGGGAACAGAGAAATTAAGTAATTACCCAAGCTCCAATCATAGCTGATAAATAACAAAGTTAAGATTTTAGAACCTGGTCCAATGGATCCACCATGCTAAAAATTATCCTTTACTCTGTATCTAATAAGACAGTGTTTCACCCTTTTGGAAATCTTTGTGATGGGATCAAGAAATACATGCCCGAAAGAATGAATGAAGTACATGAATGGGGGATGAACAAACTGGTGGGTGGCTGAGGATTTCTACATAGTGAGGTATTGCCGTCAATGAAGTATTGATGAATGCTGCCATCGCCTGATGAAGTATTGCCGTCACCCAAAGCACTCGCGTTTCCAGTAGAATCCTTAGGTCCACGCCGTACATCTACCAACTACATGGCACATGGCGGCAAATACACAGGCTGAGGAGTCTGACAGAACCTGTTTGGTGGTGGCAGACACAAATGTTAATGATTTCTGTGTGCTCAATTCTAAAGAAACAATTGAAATGATTTTTGAACATAAGGGAAATGATGAGTTTTGAGGCGCTAGCCTGGTAAAAATACAGCTTGGGCAAGTACACACACCATGCAGCTCTATCAACCCCGTAATTCAAGGTCAGGCATCATTTCAACAGCAACAAGATTAACTGCCATTACAAAGAGAACTTTTTTTCAGTAACTAGTGTTTCAAACTTCTAAATCTGTTTTATCACAGGTCATACCATTGTAAAGGATCTCTCAAAATCATTAATCCAAAAATCAAGGCCAAATCTCTCTCTAAAAAAGTCAACTCAGGCTTGCACTTAAGTACTCAAGTTCAATTGCATATGCTTGGAAGAAAAAAATTGAAAGGAAATACTTTAAATAGTATAATTTATGCCTGGCTCCGCCAGCCACTTAACTCACTAAGAACAAAGATGTAAATCAGCCTATGAAAGTACCCCAGGTCTCCTGAGCCTCTCATCCTGTCTTGGGGGCTAAGTGTGATGCCTGGGTTTAAAACTGAATTGCAAAATACGCATTTTTCCAAGAGTCTGCCTCTAAATGTAGCCACCCTCCCCTCGACATTTAGCTGAAGGAATGGAGGTCTGCCCCCATGCTAGAGGGAAAAATAAACCTGTGGTCAATTTAATGACATATTATTTAATATAACAGCACAACAGATTTGAACTTGACTGTATATGACTATCCTTTTTCCAACGGTTTTTAATGCCAAATACCCAAGAAAAGTGCAATTACTCCAAATCACCTTCCATACAATGATATACTCTATTGATAAGGTTTTGTCTCAGAATTACAGAACATAGTCATCCAAAACTACTAAGACGCCAAAATCCATCCACCATCTGCAGCCCCGGCGTCACCCACGAGAGCCTCATAATGACTGGAGCCACTCAGTGAGGGACCTCTCAGAATGAGACGTGGCAAGAGACCTGGAGAGTGGGAGACAAAGCTTTGAAATGGGTTTATATTTTCTGGGCATATTTGGCCCAGGAGCACACTGTATATTTTCCAGTGGCTTTGTCTTCGTTGTGTGTGTGTCCTTTTAACTGTGGTTAAATATACTTAACATGGGCTTCCCTGGTGGCTCAGATGGTGAAGAATCTACCTGCAATGCAGGAAACCGGGATTTGATCGCTGGATCAGGAAGATCCCCTGGAGAAGGAAATGACAACCCACTCCAGTATTCTTGTCTGGAGAATCCCATGGACAGAGGAGGCTGGTGGGTTATGGTCCATGCGACTGCAAAGAGTTGGATGCTACTGAGTGACTGTCACTTTCATTCACATACATAACATACAATTTACCATTTTAATCATTTCTAATTGTTTGGTTCTGTGGTATTAAGAACATTCTCATTATGCGGACATTACCACCATTCACCTTCAGAACTTTTATCCTCATTCTAAACTGAAACTCTGTACCTGTTAAACAGTGCTTCCCCATTCTCCGCCTCCTCCGGTCCCTGGTAACCATTATTCTGTGTTCTGTTTCCATGAGTTTCACTACGTTTGTACCTCAGGTAAGTAGAATCATACAGTTTTTGTCCTTTTCCATCTGGCTTGTTTCACTTAGCATAATGGTCATGCATGTTGTAGCCTTGGTCAGTATTTCCTTCCTTTTTAAGGCTAAATAATACTCTGTTGTACAGGTACACCTCATTTTGTTTATCCATTCACTCCTCAATGGACACTTGGGTTGCTACCACCTTTTGACTGTTGTGAATAATGCTGCTATTACCTGGGTGTGCAAGTATCTGTTCAAGTCCCTGCTTCCGATTCTTTTGGGGCTATTTGGTGATATACCCATAAGAGGAATTGCTGGATCATATGGAATTCCATGTTTAATCCCTTCATTGTATTTTTCTTATAGGTCATGTTATAAACAGATGTGTCCCTTGCAGCGTGTGCCAGGTGCCGTGTGTGGTGAGGTTTCTAAATGCCAATTTTTTAAAAGCTCCAAATGAGTAAATTAAGTTAAAAAAGCAAATTTAAAAGACAGATGTGATGAAAACACTGCCTAACATATAACAGATAACCAATAGGTAGCTGCTGAATGAATGTGAAAGTGGCTTTAAAATCTAACATACCTGGCTCCAAGTGTTGGCTGCTGTTTACCAGGGGTATGACTGAGTCCTGCTTTACTCCTTTGATAACACGGGGATAATCTTGCACACCTGCTGTTATGTTGCTGGAATTAAATGAGACACTCTCTGTGAACTGGTGAGGATTCCCCATGTGCACTAAGTGCTCCATAAAAGGCTGCTATCATTATTGCTGCCACGAGTATTCACAACCTCTAGCTACTTATGGTCACAGAGATCATTTGTAGATTTGGTTTCCGCACCCCACCTGCCCCGACCAAGGGCACCCATGGCTGTCACTGAAACACCTCTAAGCTTGCACCACGCTGAGCTGCAGTGACAACAGACACAGGCTTATAGCTGTCTTACATCATCCTCCGCAGCATCACGGAAGCAGTGTCAACGTCCTCTGCTCTCAGAAGGGAAAATACACACTCTGAAGCTGACATCAACAAAGGAATCTTGACAACCAGGGTGGGGAAAAAAAATCCCACTTTCCCGTAACGAACAGTAAATCACTTGTTTCAAGTTCCTTCGCACTGTGCTCAGAGATGAGAATATATTGACAGGATCCCACAAATACCTTCACACTGAAGAGTATTACAGTGTTGATTCTTGAGGCATAAAGTGTATTACTGTGGCAAATAACATCTGGGTTCATGGAAACCTTGCTCGAAAGGCCATCCATAAAATGCCAAAAGCCAGGACCAGCCATGTCTTCAAGCATCACAGTGTGAAAAGGAACATAAAGCCTTCTGCACACTCAGCTGCTGTGTAAAAGTTGTCTGTTGTGATTCCTTGTAGACGGGGGCTGTCAGAGCATTGAACAGGGAAGGAGTCACAACTCCAGAGTTTACAAACACCAATACGACGGATGGCAGGACTGTCACTCCTACAAGGTAGGTCCTGTGCCCAACAAGGGGTGTTTACAAGTAACCATTTAGCACCTTCCTTGCAGTATTTTTACACCACGCTCCTGCCTTTCCTGTGGAGAAGAGAAGCGAGGAGAATACGCTTTCTTTTCGGTGCTGAAATTTAAAATTGGAAAATGTAATCACATGAGGGTTGGGTTTTTTCTTTTTAATGGCAATGCTTAAAATCTCTTCTGTGTCAATGATGCAGGGGAAAAAAAATCTTACTCCTTAAAATGACTCTTTCATAGAACATCAGGGTTAGTTTGTGAGTGGCACGTTTTAAAAACATTTAATCAGTGATCTGAATATACGTCAACACCTTCTGGCGGCGTGCTATAAAACGTGAACCTTGTCAACAGCAACAGAAAAAGGTGACACACTTGGGACACAGAGCTTTTATGCTGACACACAGTAATAATATAATTTTAAAATTTATCATCTGTTTAGCTGCAAGCAACAACAATTAATCTTTTTGACAACTCATATAAAGCTTTAAATAACACCTGGGAAGAAAACAACGCGTTCCAATTTTTACTTTCATTGTCTTCCAGGCCTTTGTAGCTACAAGTGCATATAAAACCACACACAATAAATTTTGTGATTAGGATTAAAATGTTAGCAAAAAATATTTCCTGTCACCTCATGCCCCCCTTTGCCTCAGTTAATAAAATTACTTAACACAAGAACCGTAAGTGAGAGCGAGTCCCACGGGAAGTGTGGGCCACCGAGGGTTCATTTCTGTCACGTCAAATGACATTTTATTCCCAAATCATTTAACCTACGACTTCACGTGACTAGTTATAGCTTGAACAGAATTCTAGTGGGGGCCCAGAAATGATACTAATCCCTTTCCTGGAAACTCCATCAGGGCCTGACAATCCCAAGCCCATCTGATACCAACAATTTAAAAACTACAGCCAGGCAAACTGTCTAGAAGCATGTGAACATATATGTGGTGTACGGTCTGGTCTTTTGCATGTCCTGTGAAGCTTCATGGGATTTAGATTAGACTACATTAACACCCTTAATTCATCTCTTTCCTATTATACATTAAATCAAAGCAGTTTTCCTAATGTACCTGCTGACCCAGTGCCCTGCTCACCCTGAGATTTGAAAAGTCTGTGGGTTAAAGCAAAAGCAAAAACATCAGCACAAAAGAGGGCTGATGTTCCTCTCACTACTAAATCACAAGCTTGTGACATTTGCAGGTGAAATGAAATGGGAAGGTTGTTGCAAATCACCCCAGTGTCCACAAATCTCTTTTTTAAAAAAAGATATTTTTATTCATTTATTTGGCTGTTGTTGCAAACCACTGCACAGTCCACACACCTCTTTCCTTCTTTAAAAAAATATTTATTTTTATTTCTTTGGCTATGCTGGGTCTGAGCTGTGGCATGCAAGCTCTTTAGTTGTGGCATGTGAACTCTTAGTTGCTGCAATGGGATCTAGTTCCTTGACCAGGGATCAAACCTGGGCCCCCTGAATTGGGAGTGCTGAGTCTTAGCCACTGGACCACCAGGGAAGTCCTCACACACCTCTTTCAACAAGTCTTTCAAGACTCCAACTGTCCCCATTTGACAGATGAGGAAACCAGAGTGCTGAAACTCTAATTCAAGGATTTGCGAAAGCCACATCCCAGGTGTTTTCTATTGTACACACTCTAAATAGCAGCCAAGACTCAAAAATAAGAAACTAGCTCCAAGAACTTGGCCAAATGGGTCTGGACACTAGAGTACAATGGCTTATGCTTTGGGAAAGTACTGGCAGCAGACACACAGGGAAAATCTGCTGCAAAGCAGAGAGAAGGCAGTGTCAGAGGAAGATGCAGGTAATGAGATATAGGTGTGCATGCTTGTGAAAAAATAAGAGGGTTGAGCATGTACAGCCCTTTGCCTACAGGTATTTTGTTCTTTTTGGGTCTTTGTTTTCATTCTTTTCTTTTTCCTTCTTTCCCAAGTCTAGGCCTCCCAGGAAGTGATCAAACTGATTTTTACCGTGTGCTGTGTGTCTTTCATGCATGTTAGGACTTGAGCCATGGATTTTAGGGAAGCCCTAAGGGCTCAGTGGTAAAGAATCCGCCTGCCAATGCAGGAAACACAAGAGACGTGGGTTCCATCCTTGGGTCAGGAAGACCCCCTGGTGAAGGAAATGGCAACCTACTCCAGCGTTCTTGCCTGGGAAACCCCATGGACAGAGGAGCCTGGCAGGCTACAGTCCACAGGATTGCAAGAGAGTCGGATACGACTTAGTGACTAAACAACAAGAAGTAGATTTTGATTCCAATACTTTTTTCCCTAATGAATGATCAGTGTTACATGATTCTGGTGCCAGACTTCGATATGCCCCATAACTTGCTTTACGCGTTTCTTAGAAAAAACTGCAAATTCTTTTTCAGAAAAAGATTTTTCAGAGGAGAGCCTGCCATTCTACACAGAATGTCAGACTTTCTCTAATGGCTATGCTGACTTGGGGACCGTTACTCTAAATGTATATTTGGAGCCTCTAAGCAAAAAAAACTTCATAAAGGTTTCCTTCATCCTTTGTTAATTACTGATGAACTAATCCCCCATATGACATGTCTCCTTCTGTGTCTGAGCTCTAACCAGCTGCTTGTATAGCATTTGAAACTGTAGCAGGAACTTCTAAACATGGACAGGTTATTTTGAAAGGGAAAATCTGGGGTGAATTCTGGATCTGTTAGGGGACCATGGCACACCCAAGGCACTCCGTCCTCACTGTGGGGACCAGGAAGCTGAGACAGAGGGCTTCAAGAATTTGCTGACATCTGTGCTCCTGATCTCCTGACTTCTGTCCAATTTCCTCCCGGGACTTAACCATTTTCTTAGCTCTGAAAGGCATAAAAAGACTTTCCCACCAAGGAGTTCTTTCCGCAACTATCAAAGCAGGGGGAAAAAAAAAATCCCCCGTACTTAATTAATTGATATACAAGTTTCCTTTTAACTATACCTAGTATTAATATTTAAGTCTCCGGCCTGAACCAGACCTCTCCAGCTAGTGGGAAAGGCACACTGATGTCCTTTCCCAGCACATAAGCAGGAGAACAACTCTTAAAATGTGTTTAATTACAGGGAGCCCCTCACAGCATGGAACCGGAGCACTGGGATCTCAGAAAGCAATTTTCCATTTAGTTGGTACTCCTCAGCTAATTAAAAAAACCAAATGGGCCAGCAATCTGGACAAGGAAACGGTGCACACGCCACACGTTACAACCCAGGGAAAGGCACGCGTGAGCCTGAGTGGAGCAAGAGCCGCAGGAGCCCCAAGGTGGACAGCAGCCCTTTACTGCAGTGGCCCTGACGGGTGGGGACGCGCCTGGCTGGCGACCCTCATGCCGCCCTCCCACTTCCTGGCTGAGACACGCGAGCACTCCGGCCATCTGTTGTATCTGCAGAGATCCCCAACTCAGAGGAGAAGAGAAACACGCTTCAGTTGCAGCTGGAACACACATGCTTGCCAATGACGTGGGCTCTTGGCACGGCCAGGATTTCAGGTTTGAGCCCTCGGTGACTGATTACTTTCCCCCCTCCTCGACTGTTTAATCAGGTTCCCCGGGTCTTTGCAGGAATCTGTCTGGGCAGTGAGAGTGATAAGGGAGGGAAGGTGCAGAGCAGCCAAGGCTTTCCAAGGGCCCAGTTCTCTGACTGTTGAAATGTCTCCCTGGGGAAGGAAGGAGGTCCAGAGACCTGGTGCAGGTTGCGCCCACCATAAATCCCACTCAGCTTCCTTCCATTTACAGTGTATTGCATTAACATTTCTTTTGTGCTGGCTTCTGCTGGGAAGCTATTGTAAATTTGGGCAATTACAACTTTGGTTCCATCCGTCCCTCCCCTCCTCGGTAGGCACTGGAACATCAAAGGTGGCCCGTTCAGCAGAGGTTGGCTCTGTCTCTTAAATACAACCTGAAATAGATGTTATTAGGAAGAGCTGACTCTGGACAAAAGGTAGCAGGATGAATTATAAAGACGTTGCTCTGACCTTCTGAGAAAGTCTTAAAATAAGCTTTCTTAAACCCCAGGCACAAGCTGCCAAGTCAAAGCCTGGGCAGGCCCTGGAGGACCTGCTTGTCCAAATCCTCATAAAGTAGATGCATGAGTCATGTCAGACAGGCGTGGGCCCCTGAATGGCAAGGTTCTACAGCCCGGCCTCTGCTTGCGCCTCAGTGGTGCTTAAAATACTCTTTCTTTCAAAGCATCTGCGTAAGCCAGAGTGGGTCCCCACTGCTGCTGTGTGGCTTAGGCAGCCTGGAGGAAGCCCAAGACCCTGTGAGGCCCCCAGCAGATATAAGGAGGGTCAGTAACCAGCTGGAAAGCTTGATGGACGATAGAGAGTTGCTTCCATTCCTGACAAGCTGTCACTTGTTACAGGGAAGAGAGAGAGTGTGTGTGTCTCAGGGGTGCTGGGGATTTCACTGGTCAGCTTCAATCTCAAAAACTTTCTGAGAACCTACTGGGTCCTGTGGTGGGTACTGGACTGGGAGGAGTGGGGTTCAAGGATGAACAGCAACAACTCTTGTCTCAAGAAACTTAAAAGCCAGTGGAAGATGCAGGCCTGATGATATCTGACTGTTAGCTGCTTCCTAATGAGTTTCATAACATAGGCACAAAATCGATGCATTCTAGCTCTTCAACATGTTAAATAAAGAGTTATCATATGACCCAGCAATTTTACTCCCAGGTCTGCCCAAGAGATACAAAAACAATGTCCACAATGTATGTGAATGTTCACAGTGGCATTATTCATAACAGCCAAGAAGTGGAAATGACCCACATGTCTATGATGCATGAATGGATAAAGTGCAGTATATTCTTGTAATGAGACATCATAAAAGGTGATGACATATCAATCTATGCTACAACAGGGAAGGCAGTAGTGTTAGTCATTCAGTTGTGTCAGAATTGTAACTCCGTGGACTGCAGCCCGCCAGGCTCCTCTGTCCATGGGATTCTCCAGGCAAGAATACTGGAGTGGGTTGCTGCTTCCTTCTCCAGGGGATCTTCCCAACTCAGGGAAGGTCTCCTGCATTGCAGGCAGATTCTTTACTGTCTGAGCCACCAGGGAAGCCCCACAACAGGGATGAACCTTGAAAGTATTATGATAGAGAGAAAGCAGCCAGACACGAAAAGGCACAACCATATAATTACAATTATATGAAGTGTCCAGAATAGGCAAATCTAAAGACTGGGAAAGTGGACCCAGGGATTCTCAGCGAAGGGAGGAGGGGAATGTGACAGCTGATGGGTATGGGCTTTCTCCTCCAGCAAGGAAACCATCCTGGGATTAAGCAGCATTGATCATTGCACAACTTTGTAAATAGAGTGAAAACCTTTGAACCATATGTTAAGAGGGTGAATTTTATGGTATTTGAATGATATCTCAATAAAAATTCCCTGGTGGCTCAGACAGTAAAGAACCTACCTGCAATGCAGGAGACCCAGGTTTGATCCCTGGGTCTGGAAGATCCCCTGGAAAAGGGAATGGCTACCCACTCCCAGTATTCTTGCCTGGAGAACCCATGGACAGAGGAGCCTGAGTGGGCTAAAATCCAAAGGGTCACAGAGAGCTGGACATGACTGAGAGACTAACACATTCATTTTCAATAAAACTTATTCTTTTTTTTTTGGTAGCTTATGGAATATTAGTTCCCTGACCAGGAATTGACCCCAGGCTCTCAGCAGTGAAAGCTCAGAGTCCTAACCACTGGACCACCAGAGAATTCCCAATCTTATTTTAAAATGCTATGGGAGTTTAGGGTTGGGAGTAATGTGACTAAGGGGAAAAGGACTGTTATATATGCCACCTCTGCTTGTATTAAGAACACAGTAAGGATTCTAAGCACTTTCTTAATAGGAAAGCATGAAGGAAGGAAGAGAACAGGTTACTGGAGTCACTGATCACTTGGATACCTCCTGGTTTGTAAAATGGACACTGAGTTTCTACTTTCTGGATTACTGTTATCGTGATACAGTCCATAGAAATAACATTCTAAAACCACAAGGATTTAGAGCACTCTATGCAGTGTGAGTTTCAGGTTTTGAGGATTCTAGAAACTCCTGTTCTGTGTTCCCACCACCCTCCAGGCTCTGTTCTCACCATCATGTGGAGCAGCTGATATTTATTTGTCTTTTAAGCAATTTGGGGGCAGTAACTATCCCTTTCATCCCTAGTACCAGCAGTACATACAATAGAGGGAACTCAACAAGTGACTGTGGAAGAAGGAAGGAAGGATGAAGGGAGGGAGGGAAGGGGTCATTATTTGCTTGTAATGAGCTTATAGTCTAATTCCTCAGGCTTTCTTATTTCTCCATTTTCTTATCAGGAGGTGTTATTACACTAAAAATTTTTGATACTCTAATGCTGTTTTTGTATGTCAAAAGTGGTCAGACAGCAGCAGTTTCCTATGGTTCAATCTAATACACAGTCACAAGAAACTATCATTTCAGTCCTATTTCATTACACAAATGTGTTTTGAACTTGGGGCTCTGGAAGCTCCGTAGGGAACACCAACTGAGAGGCAAGCGAAGGGTCTCTGATCCTCTCCTTGTTGCTGCTGTTCAGTTGCTAAGTCGTGACTCTGCGACTCCATGGACTGAAGCCCACCAGGCTCCCCTGTTTTCCTCTATCCCCTGGAGTTTGCCCTACTACCTCCTCCAAAAAAACAAACCAGAGGTTCTATACTGAGTTGGTTTGAACTAAAGACCTAAAGACATGTGTCTAAAAATTAGTTTGCACAGTTAATCTACAATCTAAACCAACTTGGTTATTCACTAACAAAATGACCTTTAGGTCAAGAAAATAAGCAGTAATGCTTAAGCTCTGTGCTCTCTGTTCTGCTGAAAACCATAATGCTGACAAATTTTCAAGCTACCTACCAATAGGGCATCTAAAGAGAGGCATCTGCAGGAGAGACAGCTATGCTAGAAATTCTGCACGGGGTGGCGACAGGCGTTAGAAACTCGAAGCAGTAATTCAAGGGTTAATCAGGAGAGAGACTGAATCCAGAAAGTGCTTATTAACCCAAGCCTTTCAGTACTGTCTATACCACCCTGCTGCCTCTAACCAAACAGGACACTGTAGGTCTCAGGATGACAGAAAGCTTTTGTTGAAGTAGGAGGCTGACAGCTATCTGTGAGGGGGTTTTTTTGTTTATTTGTTTGTTATTCAAATAACTTCCCCCCGCCGAAGAAATTCAAAAGGGAAATGTCAGAAGTCTGTGATTAATGATTTTTTAAAATAGATGGGCTTTCCACACCCACCCCTGTTGAGCTGAAAAGTATGTATGGAAAAGGAATCCACCTCATTAAATGGTAAATCCTCATATGTAAGTTTGATATTGACTCTTTCAAAGGAATTGTGCTTGTAAGTCCGATGAAGGACAGGAAGGTGTGTCTGATAGTGTTCTCTGAAGGGCAGCTGTTCAGGAACATTGTCAGATCATAATGACAAGAACTGGAACTCTGATGATCAACTGGTGATGGGGAAGTCACTCAGTCCTGTCTTCTCCTCAAAGCCGTGCATTATTAATGTGCTTCCTAAAATACCTTCATAATTATTTTTAAAAATACATGCTGTGGGGAAGGCTGGGGTGGCCAGGTAAGATGGTCACCGGGGGTAGGGGGCTGGAGACAAGGGGAAGAGTCCAGAAAGGAAAAACCTACACTAAAAACTACCTCCTTTTAATTTTTAAAAAAGGTTCCTTTTAATCAGCTCTTAAAGCAAAGACAGAAGCTGAAAACATTCCATGTAAATGAACAGCAAAGGACTCCAATGCTTAGCAGACCAGAACACCGGAAAGAGCTCACTTGGTATCGCCAGGCCTGACTGGCTTTAGTGGATTTAACAATAAAAAAGAAGATGGCGCCAAATAACCAAACTACACGGGACCTGCCCTTCCAGCAAGAAAAGTGGGTAACACTTTCCACTGGGGGATGCGGGGGAGGTCTAGGGAGATAAATTCTACTTAACACAACAATGCGGATAGCATTTAGGCCACATGCAAATTTCATCTGCAGAGCTTACAAATGGAATGCAATTTACTGCTCAAAGGATGTAACCTATTTGAGTTAGAGAGCTAGTTAATAAAACCTTCTAGAAAAGAATGCAGAGTTAATCGCCATCCATCTCCTGGGCTATTTCAACTTGGTTCTTTTTATTTGCTGTTAAGAAAAATTCTAAATATTGTTACAGCAAATTATGTTTCGATATCCTAAGAAAAGACAAGTTAGGTTTTGGTCGAATTTAAGTCCCTTTAATAAAACCCTTGATAAGTTGAAGCTGAAGCTGCTTTTCTCCTCATAACTTGTTCTGTGGTGGATAAAATTTTCAACAACTATAAAAGTTTCAAGTAGGGTCATATCTAGAAAGTAATAGCAAATAAACGTAACCACTCATAAATGGTGCTAGATCTTTTTGCATTCCTGAAGTTGAAATAATTGAGTACAATCTTCAAAAAGCATTCACTTGCAGATATAGTTGGCACATGGGATGTAAACCCTACTCCTTCCTTGCTGTGAATCATGGAATTAAAGATAAAAATTATTTTTATCTCCAGTTTTCCTGACTTTTTCTTCCCCTGCAGCATGCCTGCACTAAATAATTTTTGTTTTTCACTGATAATAAGAGAAGCTTGCGCCAGACTATTCCTCTGGGACAACCTGTCAATGATCTCAAGGATCCAATTCAAAACTTTCTGCAAATAGTGCGCTCACGGCTCATTTTTTATTCCATTTCCCCCTGAAGCTTGCTGAAGGAAGCACAGTGCTTCTTCATTCCGTGTTGGTATATGTGCTCTGAATTCTGAAATTGAGAATGAACCATATCCACTTTTCAATAACTAGGCTTAAAATGTCAAAGACTTGATAAGAAGTCGTTGAGTAGAACAAGACACTTCATGGATTTGTATTAAGCCCTCTACACTTCAGAGTGTTGAGTTCAGCCAGCCATTTGCTAAGGGTGCGAGGGGCAATGCTTGGGGTGTGAGGCTTTCTTTATGGCGCATCCTTCAACACCTGAGTGGGCAGACCTGGAAAGTGCAGGCCTTACCTTGGCCTCAGTCCCAAAAGGTACATCTGTACCACTGGCTTTTGTCAGGATGAATGATGGTGTTGAGTCATTTCAGGAAAGCAACCCAGTTGCCAAAATATAACTGCCAAAATATTTGGAATAATGTAATTTAGTGCTTTAATGTCATTTTACTTCCTGAATTTACAAATAAGGAAGAAGTTGCCTCTGGCCATTATAGCTTTTTCTTGCTCTGTATATTCCTTTCCAGCATCAGCTATTTTCACTACACTCCATCCCACATTGAAGCTGGAAGAGATACTTATTGAGCATATTGCTTCTCTCTTTATGTCACCACTTCCTCATTCTCAGTTCACTTGTTATTCTCCTGGTAATGTTGAGTCTGTATGCTTAAAAAAAATTTTTTTTGACTAAAGAAAAGCTTAAGGAATGATATCATTAGCAAATGCAAATATGCTAATTCACATAAAAAGATAAGGCTTAAAAAGTCCAACCTGTCATATGTAAAATTATTTTAATGACATATTCAAGAAGAATCTGGAGATTATGTTGCCAAGAAGGCAATACTTCTAAGGCAATCTTACAAAGTATATGAAATCACAGACTGTAATATCCTGCAACTATTTTAATTTTAAAAGCTCAGTTTACAAATATATACCAATATTTTTCTCACTTTTAATCACTCCCCCACTGTTTTAGCATAAGAGCTAAAATAACCTAAAACTGCCCCTTAAAACACACACAGCAAGTCTGTTACACAGATCGAGAAAACAAAAAAATGTATGAAGGAAGAATGTTTTAAATAATCTGAAACAGAGTAGCAAAAAAATGTGTGGTTTCTAGGTTTCAGTTACTATTAAAGAATTTTCCTGGGAGATTTTTACTTTAAAGCAACTCTAAATGAAAATGCATATAATTAAGGGAAAGACCATTGCTTCAAACAGATTGACTGTCTTTAACAAGTTTCTCTCTTTCTAGCTACTCAGATATGCTATATTTCCTAATTATCACCTTTTAAGGGCCATCTGGGCCCATTCCTCCCCATCAGGGGGCAATTCCATTTGCATTGTTCCTGGGTTTAGTCATGATCAAGTAGTCTGGTGGTAAAGTTCATTAGAAATTAGAACAGAAGCAGTCAACCCAACACAGTAAACCAAGTATCTGATGCTTAGGCACCCACAGGAGAGACGTAAGCCCTCCCTACCTATTCTCACTTAACTAACAAGTCTGCCATGTGCATTTTATCAAATTGCTTAAAGAAACATTCAGCTAGTCCCTGGCCAGGTATGTAATGAAAATTTGATTAAGCCTCCTCATACTGCAAAATATTTCTCAATTAAAGCAACGTAACGATAGTCCCTTATGTCTTCTGGTTCCAAAGTCTATTAAAAACCCTTTAATGATTCCCTCATTTAGCCTACCATTCACAAGCAGTATACCACTTCCTTCCTGTAGAGAACACACAAGAATTATCCTAATTGTATTTTCTGTGAAATGAATGCACATTGCAGAGAAGGCGTATCCAACCCACAGACCGACACTGACGGGTATGGGTTCCAATTCCCTTTTGTCCTCATCAATGGATCACCCTATACATCCACACATTCCTTACAAACGTGTCTGTGTGCCTAAGGGAAGCTTGGCCCCTGGATGTGCTAGATGGTCAGGCAGCTGCCCTACAGCAGGGCTGATTGCAAATAGCGTGGCTAATTCAAGGCAGCCACATGCAAGGGTTCATACCTCGTAAGGTTAGATACATAAAACCCAGGAAATAGTTACTGCCTCATCTTGCAGTTTCTGAGCCTGGCTTGCATGGCCATCTTAATCCGAAATGCCAGCCTATTGAGATCGAGAAGGAGCGCTCCCTGCTGAGACCCAGAGCCTCATCGGGCTACACCTTAGTCTTGCAAATGAAGACAGCTGCAGCAGGCCCTAATCTATGCAAGGCAGGTGTAGCCCTGGGGCACTCCAAAAGTGACCCTAGGAGCTCTTAGGGCTGTGAAGTTAAGAAGTTACTGTTATAAAAAGACTTTATTTCATAGCCTCTCATTATCGAGGTTACTATGCTTTTTAAAAGAACAATGGCTTATTTCCTCCCATTTGTACCTTGGTTTTCTCCTCTGCCTTTCTGAAATTCCCTTATTTAGACGGTCCCTAATTCTGACTCCAGCTGGGACAGAGCAAATCAGTGGCCTAGCTCACGCCTAAGCCATGCTACTCATTCAATGCTTTGTTGAAAAATTGGTTCTACATCAAGTTACCCCATTTTAAAAAACCCATCCTAAAATCTACTCTTCATACATTAGTAGAGATTTCAGGAGAAACGTATGCCCTACAGGATCTTTCTGGGGTCTGATTCGTAAATAAAAATAATTCAATATTGCCTCATAAAAAGAATCTACAGCAAAACATAGCACCACTGAAACTGAGCCAACAATAATTAACTCAAGAAGTAATCACTGAGTCCCCCCTTTCCTCTCTCACCCTCCCTTCTCTCTTTCTTTGAATGTGTTAAAACAAATATATCTATGTCGGAAGACAATTCCTGGTCTCCAGCGTCCTTCCAAAGGCTGAGGAAACAGAATGTCAGGGGTGTTTCTGCCTTAAGAGGGACTGGGGTGCACCTGGGGAGGGCTTGGCTGGGTCACCAGCAAGGTCACCACCTGAGGCTGTGCCAGGACCCTGAACTGAGAATATGCGGAGGGTTCCTGGCAGAAAAGGGGACTCAGCAAACCTTAAAGCTTATCCTCTGGGAAGACCCCTGCTCCCTACCCCCATTCTGAAGGACTGAAGTTTTGCTCAGATGATGCTTAAGTCATGTAGGTCTCAATAGAGAGGCTGATGGAAACCCAAAACCTTGTATGTGATTACTGTACTGAAAGCTTGTCATTACATGTCATTTTTAATAGTATTACTTTGAGGCATACTTTGGCTTTCCAGGTAGCTCGGTGGTAAATATGCCTGCCAATGCAGGGAACGCAGGAGATGTGGGTTCGAACCCTGGGTCGGGAAGATCCCATGAAGGAGGAAGTGGTGACCCACTCCATGGAGGAGGAAGTGGTGACCCACTCCAGTAGTCTTGCCTGGAAGATCCCATGATCAGGGCTCTCCTAGCCCTGAGGAGCAAGGCAGGCTACGGCCCATGGGGTCCCAAAGAGTCGGATATGACTTAGCAACTAAACCACCACAACAAAGGCATACTTTTAAAATCTGGGAGCTCATATGTGAATTTTGAAGTAAAGATGATAAATATTTTTAAACACTAGCATTTTCTTGAAGAATTATTTTAGAACTTTTTAAAATCAGTTCTCCTTTAGTTTTCTACCCTCCACTTTAGGAATACACATAATAGGCTCCCCCCCTCCAATTCCTATAGAACTGTTGAGTCTTTATAAAAGTATAAAATTTGAAACAAGTGCAGAAAGCCTGTAAATGTGCCAGAAATACCGGGCTACACTTCCACACCCATTACCTCTAACAATTTCACAAGAAGGGGCACATTTTCATGAGTTGTCTGATGTTTTAGCAACAAGACTCCTATGGGCTTTAATGGAAGTCACACAGCTAAAACTCCATGTACCACTTTGAAAATTTAAGAGTAATTGCTAAGTCCCCCTTAGAGGGTCATAGAAATATTAAAAACCAAAGTATTTTGCTAAGAACTCCAATTATGCCTAAAGGCTTACATCAGATTTTATAAAATGATTGGTCACATATATAATGTACTCTAATGCTGTTTTATTGGCTGGTTGTTTTCTTTATAAAAGAGGGTCTTTGTGAAGTCCTGTCTGAAAGGGAACATACAATACGGTGAACTGCCGATCTGGGGTTCACCTAAACCCATGGCTCAGTCTTAAGGGGAGGGATGTGTGAGAAATAAATGGACTTAGGAGCATTTTACCTTGTTATTTATAGACCCAGAAGGGATCGTTTAGTTCACTGTTCCATCAGGCTGATAGATTTTTAAGAAATATATTAAACTTTTGAATAAAACCAGTCTGCTGCCCTGGTGGATATTCATCTTCAGAACCTGTTTTGACTGAGTTGGTGTGACTGACCCTCCACATGTGACTCAGTGGCAGCCTTTGTCTGAGGACCCCTGTCATAAGGAGAACTTCTGACCTCTTTCTGGAATCATGCATAAGAAGTTTTATTGATTTGAGGGAAGAATCCAACATTTCTATTTAAATAATTTCAAACTAACAGAAAAGCTGCAAGCATAGCACCACAAAACTCCTGAATACCCCTTACCAGATTCACCAAGTGTTAACATTTTGTCACAATTGCTTTATTATGACTTCCTCTCTCTATCCATTGACTGATGTTCACATATGTGTGCTTATATTTTCTTCTGAACCATTAGTAAGTTGTAAACATTGTGCCCTGTTACCCCTAAATACTCCCCCAAATCAAGGACACTCTCCTACACAACTGCACCACAGTGTTCAAAATCAAGAACAACATTGGTACCATGCTGTTATCTATTCCATAGATATAACTGAAATCTCATAAATTGTCCCAATAATGTAGTTTATGTCCATTTTTTTCCTGGCCCATGACCCAATCCCAAATCAGTCACTGCACTTAGTTTTCACACCTCTTTAGACTCAGCAAACTGCAATACTATATTCTTCTTAAAGATTACTCACAGGATCTCTTTGGTAGTACAGTGGCTAAGAATCCGCCTGCCAATGCAGGGGCCATGGGTTTGGATCCCAGGTCTGGGAAGATTTCACAAGCCATGGAGCAACTGAGCCTGTGTTCCCCAACTACTGAGCCCGCACTCTAGAGCCCATGAGCTACAACTACCGAGCTGAAGCGCCACAACTACCCAAGCCTATCTGCCTAGAGCCTGTGCTCCACCAGAGAAGCCGCCCCGTGAGAGGTCTGTGCACTGCAGCCAGGGAGAGGCCACACACAGCAACAAGAACCCAGAGAAGCCAAAAATAAACAAACCTTTGAAAAAATCGTGGCATCAGATATTCTCTTGTACACATGTGGAGGGAGACACTGCTTTTAAAGAATGCCTTCCGTCTGCTGTTGTAGGCATTGCCATATTGATATTCTCCCATTAGAGGCCAACTTCTCGGAGAAGGCAATGGCACCCCACTCCAGTACTCTTGCCTGGAAAATCCCATGGATGGAGGAGCCTGGAAGACTGCAGTCCATGGGGTCGCTGAGGGTCGGACACGACTGAGCTATTTCACTTTCACTTTTCACTTTCTTGCATTGGAGAAGGAAATGGCAACTCACTGCAGTGTTCTCACCTGGAGAATCCCAGGGATGGGGGAGCCTGGTGGGCTGCTGTCTGTGGGGTCGCACAGAATCGGACACGACTGAAGTGACTCAGCAGAGGCCAACTTCTAGCCTCCACTAGCCATAAAAACATTAGCCAGTGAAACCTTCGTCACTATACACCATTTTGGTTTCCGTCACAGTCCTGAATGCAAAAGTTTCCCAAACAAATATCAAAAAATGCAGACTGAGCATCCTAAATTTTTATATTAAATATTGTCCCAGGAATCAAACATGGGCATTTAGATACTGTTATTACAGGGATGGGGGAGCCTGGTGGGCTGCTGTCTGTGGGGTCGCACAGAATCGGACACGACTGAAGTGACTCAGCAGAGGCCAACTTCTAGCCTCCACTAGCCATAAAAACATTAGCCAGTGAAACCTTCGTCACTATACACCATTTTGGTTTCCGTCACAGTCCTGAATGCAAAAGTTTCCCAAACAAATATCAAAAAATGCAGACTGAGCATCCTAAATTTTTATATTAAATATTGTCCCAGGAATCAAACATGGGCATTTAGATACTGTTATTTAAATTCTAAATATGTGCACTGGAGAATAATACACTTTAGGATGCCATTTCACACACCAGGACTTGTCGGGTCAAATATTTTCTCCAAATGAAGTTAAACAGGCTCCTGGAAATCTGAAGGCAGTTGCTGAATGTTGTATATAATCAATGGCTAGAGCGATCTTGTCTTTAGAACATTTCTTTCCATTTCGAACAGACATCTCCTCAGTATCCTCCTCCCATTTTGTAAGCAGTAGAATTATGGTTCATATAAAATGGGTTGTGGTTACTCATTATGCAACACCTGGCCAGACAGGCCCTTTGCAGATATAACAGGTCTGTGCTTCACTACCACCCTCCACCCCCCACACACAGCTATTCACATCCCCATCAGAGGGGCTCTAAGAGTGACTCAAAAGGTAAACAGAAAGTCCCAGCACAGTGAACATCTGAGTACCGCTCCGGTAAAAATTCCTCACTCAGATCCTCCAAGTGAGGAAGGTGTAAGAATACTCCAAAAGACCACATTGCTAGAGAGGAGTTTTGGGACATTAAAGAGCACTTCTTGATGCTCCCAAAAAACTGCAGTCTCCCCTTTAAAACATGTACTCAGGGCAGAGTTTAATTAGCTGTACAATTTAGGTCACAAAGCTTTTTTTCTAAAGGAGCAGCATATTAGCAGTACAAACAGTTTGAACATTCTGAATGAGAAAAACCAATCACTGCAGACAGACTCGATTTTTCCCTGCCTGGAGCAAGGACCAGCACTTGGGTCAGTCCTCATTAGATGTGTGGTGAGTGAATGAATGCTGGGAGAATTATCTTGTACTTTCTGTTTTTAAAGAGTTAACCTACATAAAAATAGCAAGAGAGTGAAATATTTCACAGTAACGCTGACTGCCTACTTTTTCTTTAATTATACAAAAGATGATTGTAACAAATCTCCTAAAACAAAAAAAGGATAATAATATTTTCCTAATTTTGGTTTGGTTGCAGAAAAGGCAAATCGGTGCATAATTAACAATTTGTTGGTGCAAATTTATCTGCATCTTTTAATTGGTGTTAATTAGATTAGGACTAAAATTTCTTTAATCCTCTATCTTGCCTTTTTTGATGCAAACTAATTTTCTCAGCTGGATGTCAAAGTTTCCCATTAATTACACTTTTCTACCTGGAGCTTCTTCAACCACAAAGACTCAAACATATAGAACGACAGCAGTTTTCAGAAGGCCTAGGGACCAACCTTTTGGAGAAAAGAAGGAACAGTGAGAACTGACACGTTGAAGATAAGCAGTGAACCCACCCAAATTCACTGGTGAAACAAGGCTTCCACAGTTAGCAGATGCTGGCCTGTTTGAGAGGAGCCTCCGGCATTTGGTGGTTGTAAAGGACATCCTGTGACGTGAGTCTGACACACACAGCAGGTGTCAGAGCAACGCAACAGTGACAAAGTGTGCAGCCGCACAGTGCAGAAGACCATCTACTGTAAATGCCAAGAACAGCAGCAGGCTGCCTTCTATGGCTACCTAGGAGCCATTTTGGGGGGCTCCAAAATCACTGCAGATGGTGACTGCAGCCATAAAATTAAAAGGCGCTTACTCCTCGGAAGGAAAGTTATGACCAACCTAGATAGTATATTCAAAGCAGAGACATTACTTTGCCAACAAAGGTCCGTCTAGTCAAGGCTATGGTTTTTCCTGTGGTCATGTATGATGTGAGAGTTGGACTGTGAAGAAGGCTGAGTGCCGAAGAATTGATGCTTTTGAACTGTGGTGTTGGAGAAGACTCTTGAGAGTCCCTTGGACTGTAAGTAGATCCAACCAGTCCATCCTAAAGGAGATCAGTCCTGGGTGGTCATTGGAAGGACTGATGTTGAAGCTGAAACTCCAGTACTTTGGCCACCTCATGCGAAGAGCTGACTCACTGAAAAAGACTGATGCTGAGAAGGACTGGAGGCAGGAGGAGAAGGGGACGACAGAGGATGAGATGGCTGGATGGCATCACTGATTCGTTGAACGTGAGTTTGAGTGAACTCCGGGAGTTGGTGATGGACAGGGAGGCCTGTTGTGCTGTGATTCATGGGGTCACAAAGAGTCAGACACGACTGAGTGACTGAACTGAACTGAGGAGCCATTCTGAGTACTGGTAGACCCTCTTCCAATGCAAAACAGACACAAAGGGGAAGTTCCCCATTTCATATGGTTTCCTCCAAACATTGTAACCCTTCTACCGTGGCTAACATGTCAGGGGGAAAGCCACAAAATACATTCAATATATTTTATGACAAGGTGACCCGAAATAAAACTTAATGTAGTTGAGGATTTTTGATAGCTCTTTATCCATTGCTTTCCTCTCACTGCACAGCAATGATGATTGAAACCTGATGCGTACTGCAAAAAAAAGGGCTATAAAACATTTTATGTACAAATAAAACAGTAGCCATTAAGTTCTGCTATGATGTCTGAGTAGATATTCAGCATGAAAACATGATAAAACAACTGTAAACTGACTGTGATCAAATGTTATTACAATGACTTGTCTCCAGTGAATGACATGAACTCAACACAGTCACAGACTTCTCCAAAATTACTTTGGGCAAAGAACCAAGAGAACACTATATTCTTTCTTCACTAAAGGCATTTTGCCAAATAAATCGCAAGCACGCAAGCTTTAATAACCATGGCCAAAAAAGCACTTGGGAGCTCATTATGGAAATGTTTAAAACCACACGCACCACGCATGTGCACATGCACACACATGCAATCACATCTGATAAGACTTTCATATTAATATAATCCCACTGAATTATATTAAATATAAATATATTTATATTGATAAATATAAATTAAATATAAACACCACATGTTTGAGATTTTTAATTGGTGCTCCCCAGAAGTAAATCCATGGACTGATAGGCAGTTACAACTCTTTTTTTCTCTCCTCAAAGTCAATGTATTTGGCTGCTTCTCCTGTCATCTTTGTTTTGAAGATGCTGTAAGAAGATCTACTTGAAGATTTTTATGCAGCTGAAAGTAAACAATGACCTGGATTCTGAAAGTAACCATAATTTTTCAGTAAGTCAATGCAGGTAAGCTCTCTCCTTCACTCTCTACCCTTTCTGATGTGGCTTACTACAGTTTTACGTTCCAAAACAGAACAAAGAAAAATATCTATTCATTGAACACTGCAGTAATTCAAAGTAACTGTTGTTTGAAAAGCTCTGGGAACTTAGGACCAGGAAAAGAAAGAGATGCATTCCAGGTCCTCCTTTTTAACCTTGTATCATTTCTTCACCTTGAGCCCTGAAATGTGGCAGTAACAATACAAGCTAAATATTAGTGTTAGTAGGAAAGGAGAAATTTAATTCTACTAAGAACATATCCCAGAAAACACATGTCCACACAAACACTTGTATTCAAAAATTCATAGCAGTATCACTCACAAGAGTCAAAAAAGCAGAAACAACCCAAGTGTCCATCAGCCGATCGATGGCATTTACAATATGGTCTATCCACGCAATGGAATATATTTGAGCCATAAAAAGTAGTCAATACTCATACATGCTGGAACACAGACGAACCTTAAAAACCTTATACTGAGGGGAAGAAGCCACTCACAAAAGATGTTATTACATGACTCCACCTATATGAAATATCCAGAAGAAGCAAATCTACAGAAACAGAAAGTAAACATGTGGATGGCTAGGACTGAGGGTCGCAGAGGCAATGACCACTGATAGTTATGAGGTTTCTTTCTGCGTGATGAAAATGTTTTAAAATTGACTGGGGTGATGATTGTACAACTCTGTAAATAGACTAAAAGCCACTGAACTGTGCACTTTAAGTTGATAAACTGTACGGCAGGTAAGTTATAGTTCGATAAAGCTGTTAGGTGTGTGTTAGCTGCTCAGTCACGTTCAACTCTCTGTGACCCCATGGACTGTAGCCCGCCAGGCTCCTCCACCCATGGGATTTTCTAGGCAAGAATGCTGGAGTGGGTTGCCATTTCCTTCTGCACAGGATCTTCCCGACCCAGGGATCAAACCCTGGTCTCCTGGATTGCAGATGGACTCCTTACCATCTGAGCCACCAGGGAGGTACAAAGGTTATACAAATATTTTTAAAGCAGAAATCATGATGTTTCTGGGTCCCTTTAACATGCGTTTCAATAGAAGCTCCGGGGTCAAGCATCAACATTGATGAGTGCTCCAAATACACTTTTATTTAAACTTTCTCCTGAAGAAAACTACAAGAAACCCATACTTCCTCTAAATCTGCTCCGATGAGGCCACCAGTGACCGCCCCTCGCCCCCCGCCTTGTCGCTAAATTCAGCAAGTAGCCAGTTCTCAGTTCCCAAGTTACTTCCCGAACAAGCAGCGTCTGGCACCGTCACCACCTCCACCCCCTCGATATACTGATCCAGGACAGTATATTGATTGATTGATTGATTGATTTCCAGGACACCGTCTCCTTAGTTGTTGTTCTCTCTTTGTGTTTTCCCTCTCACCTCCCCCACCTTGCCTCTTAATGTTGGAATGTGTTGCTGGCTCTGCAGCCTTGCACTCACTGCCGCCCAGTCTTACTGCTTTAAATCCCACGTCTATGCTAGCAATGTGCACAGGCCAATCTCCAGTCCAGGCCTCGTTCTAAACACCTGACTCATATATTCAACTGCTGAGTTGGTATCTCCACTTAAATTGTTGCTGTTGTTCAGCTGCCCAGTCATGTCCGACTCTTTGTGACCCCATGGACAGTAGCCTACCAGGCTCCTCCATCCAGGAATTTTCCAGGCAAGAGTACTGCAGTGGGCTGCCATTTCCTTTTCCAGAGGATCTTCCCAACCCAGGGATCAAACCCAGGTCTCCTGCATTGCAGACAGATGCTTTACCGTCTGAGCCACCAGGGAAGCATAGCAGATAATCTCAAATTCAACACATCCAAAGCTAAACTGATCTCTCCCCTCTCCTCGTCCCCAAACCCAAGAAAATGATGCTATAGCCTCTCCCATCTCACTTGAGAGCAGCTTCAAGCCAAAACTCTTGACAGTCATCCTTGTCACTTTTTTTATTTACAACTGAGAAATATTCAGTCCTCCAGATCTTGATGCTTCTGCTTCAGAATATATCTAAACTACCTTTCACCACTTCCCACTCTGGTTTCAGCCACCATCAGCTCTCACCTGGCTCAAGGCAGCCACCTTTGACTGGTTTCACTGCTTCTACCCTTTTTCCCTACAGTCAATCCCCACCACAGACTCCAGAGGCATCTGCTTAAAATATGAGTCCTGAGATTTCCCCATGGGTCCAGTGGTTAAGACTCCACGTTTCCACTGTGGGGGGCACAGGTTTGATTCCAGGTCAGGGAACTAAGCTCCCACAAGCCACGAGATGCAGCAAAAAAAATTAAAAATACAATAAATAAAATAAAGAGTCCTACCAGGTCTCTTCTTTGTTCAACACTGCAAGGGTTTCCTCTTTGCTAGAAGGTGAAAATCCTTACAACAATCTGGCCCCCGTCACCTCTCCCCTCATTTCCTACTGCTTCTCATTCCACAAGCCTCCAGGCCTCAGTGCTATCCTTGGACACACAGTGCTGTTCCCTTTGCCTCGAGTGCTCTCCTCCCAAATATATGCATTTATACATAAGATACGTAAGTATCTTGAAGCCACTCCTTGAAGCCTTCGCTAGCATTTCACCTTCTAAGCTGGGCTTATCCTTACCATCCTATTTCATTATCATCATCATCATTATTTTTGGCCAAGCCTCAAGGCTTGTGGGATCTTAGTTCCCCGACCAAAGATGAGCCCTTGCCCTTGGCAGTGAAAGCACACAGTCACAACCACTGGGCAGCCAGAGAAACCCCCTTACCACCCTATTTTAAGTGGCAATTTGACTCCCACCTCTGCTCTGACCTGTTTCCTTTGCTCTATTGCAACTTTTCTGTCACCATCTTCTAAAATTCTGCATGATTTACCTGTTTATTGTCTCTGCTGTTTGTTGTCAGGCTCTAAAATGTAAGTTCCAGGAGGGTGGATCTTTGTTCTGTTCACTGATGGATCTCAAGTACCTAGAACATGGTAGTTTCTCAATTCATATCTGTTGGATGACCGAATGACTGTTGAAAATCCGACCAGACCCATCAGCTGCCCACGTTTGTTTAATAGTGACTTTATGAGTTAAGGGCATAAAGTTTTGTTACACAGAATTTTAAACAAAACAATAGTAGGGAAAATCAAGCTAAAGAATTACTGCTGCTGTATAATATTTATTAGAGCCCTAAAACATGCTAGGTAACACAGAGGAGATTCTCTCAACTCCATGAGTCTTCAATGAAATTGTGGATGATGAGATATTCACACTCATCTAGTTAGAACCCTGTATGGAACAACTGATTGGTTCAAGATCAAGAAAGGAGTTCAACAGGGCTGTCTGCTGTCATCTTGTTTAAGCTATACGCTGAGCGCATCACGAGAAATGCCAGGCTGGAGGAGTTACAAGCCAGAATCAAGACAGGCAGGAGAAACATCAACAACCTCAGACATGCAGATGATACATGCTAAAGGCAGAAAGTGAAGAGGAACTAAAGAGCCTCTTGATGAGGGTGAAGGAGGAGAGTGAAAGAGCCGGCTTAAGACTAAATACTAAACTAAGAACATGGCATCCGGCTCCATTACTGCAGGGCAAGTAGAAGGGGAAAAGGTGGAAGTAGTGAGTTTTCATCTTCTTGAGCTCCAAAATCACTGCAGACAGTGACTGTAGCCATGAAATCAGAAGGTGATTGCTTCTTGGCAGGAAAGGGACAACAGACCTAAACAGTGTGTTAAAAGCAGAGGTGTTACTGATGACAAATGTCCATATAATCAAGGCTGTGGTCTTCCCAGTGGTCACATACGGTTGTGAGAGCTGAACCATAAAGAAAGCAGAATGCCAAAGAATTGATGCCTCTGAACTGTGGTGTTGGAGAAGACTCCTGACAGTCCCTTGGACTGCAAGGAGATCAAATCAGTCAATCTTAAGGGAGATCAACCCTGAATATTCACTGGAAGGACTGATGCTGAAGCTCTAGTATTTTGGTCATCTGATGGGAACAGACAACTCGTTGAAAAAGTCCCTGATGCTGGGAAAGTTCGAGGGCAGAAGAAGAAGAGGGCATCAGAGGATGAGATGGCTGGACGGCATCACCGATGCAATGAACGTGGACACGGGCAAACTCCAGGAGTTGGTGAGGGACAGGGAGGTCAGGCAATCTGCAGTCCATGGGGTCTCAAAGACTCGGACATGACTGGGCAACTCAACAATAAGCAAATGGAAATTCACAGGTGAAGGAGAATAATGTAGTGTAGGTCTCCTAAGAGCTTAAGTGTCAGCCCTTGGAGCAGAGAGGAGGAAAGATTATGAAGTCCATCTGATCTTTAAGGCGTTCAGAGGTGGTATTTTGGCCATGCCACTCAGCTTGCAGGATCTCTGTTCCCTGACCAGAGATGGAACCAGAGCCCCTGGCAGAGGGAGCACTGAGTCCAAACCACTGGACTGCCAGGGAACTTCCTGTTCAGAGTTCTATGGTGGTTTTTCTCCCTCCAATGATATATGAGATGGCCTTGAAATAGATAAAGGGTCTGAAAATTGCCCGGGCTATAAAAGGAGAAAAGTTAGTGACCTATCCTGTTTATAACCCTGGTCTTCTTGTAAGCAAAATGTGTTGTTGAGTCTAGAAAAAAAGAACACATTGATCTTACAATTCGCAATTTTAGAAATGCTATATTAAATTTTCTGATGAGACTGTGGAAGCACTGGCGTATCCTCAGTCAAAATTTTATATATTAAAAAACTTATCCTTCTGGCATTTCTAATTGACAAAAAACTCCCAAAGCAAAAGATGCAAAGTAGTTCCTGAGAGTGTGTTTGCTTTTTCTTGAGAAGAGCTCATGCAGGGGCTAAGAAGAACATAGTTATTACCACAAATAATATTCCTAACAAGAACAGCTAACAGCTAATGATAATACGGCTCTGTATTAAACAGCTATGCATCTTCTAGAAGACATGCGACAGATGCGACACTCGCGCATCACCCAGGGGGCCTGCAGCACCTGCTCCGCGGCAGCAGCCCCAGTGCACAGCCCACCTCCCCTGTGCTCACAGCCGTACCTGGCACAGCGGGCACAGAGGAGAATTAGAAAATAGAAACACCAGTGGCTGACGAGGATTTCTACCTCTGGACCTTCAGCATGGCTTACATCTTCTTTCCAAGCAATTTTTTTTTTCATTTTTTAAATCTTTTCTTCTTTTTTAATACAGAGTCCATCAGTTCAGTTCAGTTCAGTCGCTCAGTCGTGTCCAACTCTTTGCGACCCCATGAATCTCAGCACGCCAGGCCTCCTTGTCCATCACCAACTCCTGGAGTTCACTCAAACCCATGTCCATCAAGGCGGTGATGCCATCCAGCCATCTCAACCTCTGTCGTCCCCTTCTCCTCCTGCCCCCAATCCCTCCCAGCATCAGGGTCTTTTCCAATGAGTCAACTCTTCGCATGAGGTGGCCAAAGTACTGGAGCTTCAGTTTTAGCATCAGGCCTTCCAATGAATACCCA
>SJXQ01012165.1:0-89235 GCA_006408695.1 Aepyceros melampus
TAAAGTAAAAAAAATAAAATACAATAAAGTGATACATGATTTAAAAAAAAACCCTCTGTGCACATAAAAAATAAAATAAAATAAACAATCACAGTTAGGAAATTCAGACTCATAGGAGAAGTAAAAATGACATTAAGATTGCTCTTTTTGAAACAAGTTCCTACTGTACAGCATCAGGAACTATATTCAAAATATTGTAATAAAACATAATAGAAAACAATATTTAGAAAAAGTGTATCTATATGTATAACTGCATCACTCTGCTGTACAATAAAAATTAACACAACATTATATATCAACTATACTTTTGAACTGTGGTGTTGGAGAAGACTCTTGAGAGTCCCTTGGACTGCAAGGAGATCCAACCAGTCCATTCTGAAGGAGATCAACCCTGGGGTTTCTTTGGAAGGAATGATGCTAAAGCTGAAGCTCCAGTACTTTGGCCACCTCATGCAAAGAGTTGACTCATTGGAAAAGACCCTGATGCTGGGAGGGATTGGGGGCAGGAGGAGTAGGGGACGACCAAGGATGAGATGGCTGGATGGCATCACGGACTCAATGGACGTGAGTCTGAGTGAACTCCGGGAGTTGGTGATGGACAAGGAGGCCTGGCGTGCTGCAATTCATGGGGTCGCAAAGAGTCAAACACGACTGAGTGACTGAACTGAACTGAACTGATACTTCAATAAAAAAAAAAAAAGAAACCCAGGTGAAACCTTGAAAAAAAAAAAAGAAATGTTCTTTTTTGGGAAAAGAAGATTGATATTTTTGTATGCTAAACTATTCATAGTAGTATTTTTTAGAAGGATTTACTAAAGACTGGTAAGCTTTCTTATCTCTCCTTGCTGTTCTTTGGAAGTCTGTATTCAATTGGGTGTATCTTTCTCTTTCTCCTTTGCCCTTCACTTCTCTTCTTTTCTAAGCTCTTCCTCAGACAACCATTTTGATTGGTGGGGAATTACTACTTTAGTCAAAAATCTGCATCCCCAAAAATGTAATTTTAGAATAAGTGATGAATTGAGAAATTATATAGAGGATATCAATCTTGCACAATGCCAGAATTAAGACCCTAGTCAAGTGTTAATATAAGATTTTAAAAATATTGTGGAGTCCAGCTCCTCACAGATCACCCTGAACTCCCACAGGGCTCTAAATACCCTTGCTACCTTGGGTCATAGTATGACAGATGATGTGGTGGGTGGTTACAAGCCCAAGCTCAGGTACCACCAGGCTTCCTAAATCTAACTCTTGCTTTATTACTAACTTTCCTCATTTATAAATACTTAGAATAAGAATAGAACCTAAACTAGAGGGTTTCTATGAAGATAAATGAGATCATGCATATAAGCTGATAGGTGAGTATCTGGCACATGGAAAGTATTTTTCAAATATTTTCTTTTATTATTGTTGTTGTCATGGTCATTACTTATTCTTAAGAAAGAGATTATCACTGTTTTATCTCTGTATCCCTCTACTGGGTTTGATGCCTTAGAAGTGGCTGCTACGTAAATGTTTATTGAGTACGTGAATCAGTGGTAAAATAGCACTCCCTGGTGGCTCAGATGGTAAAGCATCTGTCTACAATGCAGGAGACCCGGGTTCGATCCCTGAGTCGGGAAGATCCCCTGGAGAAGGAAATGGCAATCCACTCCAGTACTATTGCCTGGATAATCTCATGGACAGAGGAGGCTGGTAGGCTACAGTCCATAGGGTCGCAAAGAGTCAGACACGACTGAGCGACTTCACTCATTCACTCACTATATAGTGAGTATATATATTAAATATATAATGACTATACACACACAATATATGCTACAAGTTGGTCCTATTTTCACTGAATATCATGTCTATCTCTCATTTAAAAGATAACATCACATACAAAGACACACACACAATTAAAGATTTAAAGGTAAAGGTGAAGTCACAAAAGTATTTCAACTTTATTTTCATAAATTAATTTTGAAGCAGGAAAAGCCTTTCTGTATATCACCCCAAAAAAGTGATTTCAGACAGAAAATCCTAAAAAAGTAAAGAGCTCCTACAAATCAATATGTGTGTAACAAAACTTCACAGAAAAATGTGGAAAATCTGTGACAAAAATATTCACAGATTAAAGAATATCCAGTTTCATTTATAATAAGAAAAGTGCAAATAACTACTATACATTTTTTTCACCTCTCACACTGGCACATATCAAAAAGAAACACACTGGGTTGGTGAGAGTAGGGGGAAGCAAGCACTCTCGTATATTGGTAAAGTAATCAGTACAACCTCTAAAAAGTCAGTTTGCAAATATCTATCAAAATTACAAACCATGTACCCTTTGATCCAAAGCTTCCACTTCTACAAACTTTCCTTATGTATATTCTCTCCAGAGGGCAAAATGACAGTGTTATTCACTGCAGCATTATTTGTAATTGCGAAAGACTAGAAATGACCTAAGTGTCAATCTACAGAAGTTCAATTGAATTGATTATAATTCACCTATAGAAACCTATGTAGCTGTAAGTAATAATGAAGAAGGTATTTGTATATAATAAGAAACAAGAGTCACCAAAATGTGGCTCAAAGACCCAGTTCAGCCCACTGCCTGTTTTGGTACAGCCTACAAGCTACGAAAAGTTTTTACACTTTTAAATGATTGAAAAAAAATCAAAAAATGAATAATGCTTCATTACATGTGAAAGTGATATATTCAAATTTCTATGTCCATAAATAAAGTTTTATTGAAACACAGTCACACCCATTTATTAACAGATCATCCATGGCTGTTTTCACACAATAACAGCAGAACTAAGTAAAGCAAAGCCTGCAAAGACTAAAATATTACTATCTGTTCTTTTATGAAAAAAAATTTACCAATGCTAATATTGAGTGTTTCCTATAAGATTTTGTTAAATGACAAAAGGAAGGTGAAGACATGATATGTAATATGCTATAAGGGCAAAGAGGGAAGAAATAATTATATATGGAGGAAATACCTCTGTATATTTCAGAGAGGAAAAATCTTGTGGCTGGGAGGGAGCAGGGAACAGCATTATTTCTCCAGTTCTTTTGATCCCTTTGCCTTGCAGGGATCCCAAAAGATAATCCCTTTTATCTTTTGATTTTTAAATGATTCAAATTTATTTCAACCATTTATGTAAATACTTAAGTTTACTGAAATGCAACTCAATCCAGTATTCTTGCCTGGGAAATCCCATGGATAGAAGAGCCTGGTGGGCTACAGTCCAGGGAGAGTAGCAAAGAGTCGGACACAACTGAGTGACTTTCACTTCACTTCACTTCAGACTTTTGTAAAATGTGAGCTCAACTTCAAAATTAGGGTATAAAATAATAGGGACATATGTGAGGTGATGTATATGTTAATAACTCAGTGAGGGGAGTTATTAACCATATATCAAATCACATTGTACACTTTATCTCGCCATTTCATTTGTCAAATATACTTCTATTTAAAATTGAATAAATAATATAAAAATGTCAAAGTCTAATTTACATATCAAAAAATACAGAAGACATCACTTCATCAGTGGAATTAAAGCATTCAATATTGACATGTATATTTTAGATATAGTTGATGGAGGTATTCATTTGTAAACAAACTTCCTGGAACCTAATTTAGTGTATACGTGAAGACCCTTTTAAAAGTACATACTCTTTAACCCAGTAGTTCCACTTCTAGGAGTATATCTTAAAAAATAATAAAAAAGACTATCCAAAGATTTACATAACAAGATTTTTGAACTGTATAATTAACGGTTGTGGTGGTTTACTGGATAAGTCGTGTCTGGCTCTTGCAGCCCCATGGACTGTAGCCCACCAGGCTCCTCTGTCCATGGGATTTTCAGGCAAGAATACTAGAGTGGGTTGCCATTTCCTTCTTCGGAGGATCTTTCCCACCCAAGGGTGAAAACCTGGTCTCCTGCATTTCAAGTGGATTCTTTACCCACTGAGTTACCAGAGAATGGCAAAAGTGTACATGGCCTATATAGTCAACAACAGTGAACTGTGCATAAAATATGATACATTCATATAATGGAATATAATCTAGATTTTAGTGGCACAGTTTAATGCCATGAGAGGGTTTCACCATATAGTCTTAAGGAAAAAAAGAAAAAAATTGTATATGTAATTTATTTTTGTTTTGTTTTGTTTTGGTTTGGTTTTTGTATATGTAATTTAACTTTTAATATTGATACATATGCATAGAAAATACTAGAAGTAAATATATCAAAATGTTAACAAGTATTATCTTTTAATGGTAGGACTTTGGGTTTGTTTTTTTTTTTCCTTTGTACCTTTCTGAACTTACTATTATAAAATGAGTAGATGTCACTCATATCATTGGGGGAGGGGTGAGCTATAGGGCTGCCTGGACTATTTTAAGCAGGGATGGGCGCGGCACTTGCCTTCTTCCTTCCATGGTAGAGCAGCCTGGTGAATTTCTCCACGATCTGCGCAGGCGTCTCCACGCTGGGAGGAATCTCCCCGGTGAGCAGGTCCCGGGTCCCTGAGCTCAGCACTGGCCAGTCCTCGTCCGTCAGGTTGATGAGGTTGGCGACAGGCGGCTGCCGCTTGTACTTCTCCAGCTTCTTGCAGTCCTGCATCAGCAGCTCGGCGATGTCAGACCCCACCATGGACTGCAAGGCAAAGAGAATCCCATTCGTCGCCATTCTGGTACCCCAGGCTGCAGAAGGGCACCCGCCCGCTTCAGGAGGAGACCCACAGGTAAACACAAGACAGTCCTTTTTGCATTGTGGTAGTTGAAACTCCACCTTCATTCTCATGGCTACTTTCTGCCTGTCAGGAGCCACAAAGATGACCGGAAATATGCACACTCTCATAGGTGTATTATCTGCTTGGTGCAGAACCCAAGAACTGAGCAATAACCAGAGGCTAGTGGAGAAGGGCAGGGAAAAGTTAGCGTTTGCACTCTGCAATGACCTCAGCAGTTTCTTTTCTTGAGGCCATTTGTTGCTTCTTTAATGTTACCTTTTATAATTATGCCCCTAGACGAATCTTCTCTCTCCCAGGAAAATTTAAATTTCAGTCCAGCCTGCACCTGCCCATCCTCCGGCCGCGGTGATACTAACCCCGTTCTGCCGACAAAGGAGAACCAACAGCTGCCAGAGCAGAGCCGAGTCTCCGCTCCCCGGTGTCTCAGATCTGCGGCTCTGTGCTGCCTTCTGCTGGCAAAACGTCATAATGTCCACCTTGTGCACATCTTCCCTAGGGAGAGAATTCAAAGAGCAAAGAGTGAGGGACAGACCCCTCCCCCAGGCAGGACCACAAGCCCCTCCTACAGCGTGAGGGCTCTGCCTGGGCTGGGACTGAGACAGTAACAGAAACGGGACAACCCAGGCTGAAGGCACTGGCGCCTCACTCCAGTGCTCTTGCCTGGAAATCCCATGGACGGAGGAGCCTGGTGGGCTGCGGTCCATGGGGTCGCTAAGAGTCGGACACGACTGAGCGACTTCACTTTCACTTTTCACTTTCATGCATTGGAGAAGAAAATTGCAACCCACTCCAGTCCTCTTGCCTGGAGAATCTCAGGGATGGGGGAGCCTGGTGGGCTGCCGTCTAGGGGGTCGCACAGAGTTGGACATGACTGAAGCGACTTAGCAGCAGCAGTAGCAGCAACCCAGAATGGGGACAGTGAGTCTGTAGTTACAGGACTGTTTCCATATAGAACAGGAAGGGACCTCAGAGATTCTCTCATGCACTGTCTCCATTTTATAGAGGAAGACAGTGAGGCCCAGAGACCCGAAATGACTATTTGGGTGGCAGGTTAGAGCACAGACTTTGAGATCAGACAACCTTGGATTAAAATCTAGCCTAAACTTCTCAGTCTACACAAGCTGCTTATCGCCTCTGAGCCTCTGCTCTTTTTATAAAACAGGGGTGATTAAAACGTCTACCTCCAGGGCTTCCCTGGTGGTACAGTGGATAAGAATCTACCTGCCGATACAAGGGACACAGGTTCAAGCCCTGGTCTGGTAAGATTCCGCATGCTGTGGAGCAACTAACTCATGTGCCGTAACTACTGATCTTGGCGCTGCAACCACTGAGCCTGCGTGCCATAGCTGCTGAAGCGTGCATGCCTAGAGCCTGTGCTCCACAGCAAGAGGTCACTACAGTGAGAAGCCAGGGCACTGCAACAAAGAGGAGCCCCCGCTCGCCACAGCTAGAGAAAGCCCGCGTGGAGCAACGAAGAGCTAGTGCAGCTAAAATCAATAAACAAAATAAAATCTCTTTAAAAGTCTACCTCCAACTCAATGTCTTATAATAACCTATAATGGGAAAGAATCTGAAAAGGAACAGATTTATATATAACTGAATCACTTTGCTGTACATGTGAAACTAACACAGCACTGTAAATCAACTATACTTCTATTAAAACACTTTTAAAGTCTACCTCATACAAAAAGGAATTAGCCAATTGTGTAGCATATATAAAGTGCTCAATAAACAGGAATTATTATTTGCTTGAGATCATTTAATGAAGTCAGTCAAATGGGGTACTCTAGGCCACATTGCTACACCTGTGTGTAAAAATGGAGACAATTCATGTTTACTTGAAGGAACTGTCAAAATACCCTGGGGATTTTCTTAGAGTGGGAAGCTTCAGGATAAGGACACACGTGTATAGTTGTGATGATATTTAAAGGGCTTCAGAATGCATTATCTCACATTTGACACCCGCCTGAACTCTCCTCTCCACAACAAAGAAAAGTAAAGTAAAGCCGCTCAGTCGTGTCCGACTCTTTGCGACCCCATGGACTGTAGCCTATCAGGCTCCTCCGTCCATGGTATTTTCCAGGCAAGAGTGGTGGAGTGGATTGCCATTTTCTTCTCCAACAAAGAACATCCTCAGTATTTATCAGAAACATGACTAGGAATGTAAAAGCAGTTTAGCTCAATCCTGCAGAGGGCAGACTTGCACACTGTATAGTAACTCACGCTGACTGGGTTATACATCTCTCCAGAAAAATGTTTTCTATATGAGCAACTTGCCTGTGATTTCCCAGGCTGTGCTCCACTTTTCTACCAGTTTAAGTATTATTAAGTACCCAGAACATTAAAACCTCATACCACATAGCCTTTGTAAAATAGAACTGATTTCAGATTTTTAAACCTTTTTCTGTCTTTCAACACTCAAATTGCTTGCCAAAATGGCTCAGGCCACATCTGGCTCCAACTTATAGCACAAAGATTCCATTCCAATGGGGACAGATATTTTCTTTCAAGGAAACCAAGCCCAAATCCCCAAATGCTGACTTGGGCAGGAAGATTTTATAGGTTTCAAAAGCCCTTATTTGGCAACTTTTATGGTGATTTACCTGATCAGTGGTCCTGAGAAAGTCCTCATTGCTTCTTGTTCCTCAGAATCATTAAGAATAACCTGGAACAAAAAACTCAAGTTTGGTCTTCAAGACTATGTCCCTCCAGTGCCCCATTCCTCAGTTGAGTCCAGTATCAGAACCCAGAGCTGTGGTCCTAAGATGTGGCTCAATGCATCATGGAGAAAGCAGAAAGACAGAAATGAGCTCTCTAGTTGCTGGATATGAGCCAACAGCATCACAGGTAAAACATCAGTCTAGCATTACTTCTTTCAGAGAAGAGCCCCACACATTTCTTCACACACACACACACACACACACACACACACCAATCCACAGGGTACATGGCTCAGGCCCCTCCAAGAGAACTCTATTCCTGGAGATTCCAGGGCTCAGGCAAAGGGAAGCAGGGAGTAATGTGCTGACATTCAGGGGTCACAGAATCTTGTTTACCTCCATGCTGTGCAGTTCAACAAGGGCTGTCTGTCCATCACTGGGAGAGCTGGGACTCACACACACCAGCTGACCTCCTGGCCCAAAACTCACAGGCATGTGAGGGACATAGAACTTCATGGGTTCCTTGGGACCAGCTGCGAGATGTCCTCTGACCAACCAATACAGGTGGACACTGTTAGCATTACTACCACTGCTTTGCTTTATGCAAGAAATATTCCACAGACATATTTCTTTCCAAATTTCACCTGGGACCAAGATAAGATTCTGAGCGGGTTACATAATTAGAAGAAATCCATGCTCTAAGTCAGATTTAGGCCTTTAAGAATATGTCAGACTATAATGCCAAATCCAACAACATATTACAAGGATTATACACCATGATCAAGTGGGATTTATCCCAGGGATGCAAGGATTCTTCAGTATATGCAAATCAGTCAATGTGATGTACCATATTAACAAATTAAAGAATAAAAACCATACAATCATCTAAATAGATGCAGAAAAACTTTTGACAAAATTCAACACCCATTTATGATTTAAAAAAAAATTCTCAAGAAAGTGGGCATAGAGGGAATCTGCTTCAACATAATAAAGGCCATACATGACAAATCCACAGCAAACATCATTCTCAATGATGAAAAACTGAAACCATTTCCTCTAAGATCAGGAACAAGACTAGGATGCCTGTACTCATCACTATCACTCAACATAGTTTTAGAAATCCTAGCCATGGCAAAAAGAGAAGAAAAAGAAATAAAAGGAATCCAAATTGGAAAAGAAGTAAAAATATCCTGTTTGCAAATGACATGATACTAAACATAGACAATCCTAAAGAGGCCACCAGAAAACTGGTGCTAATCAATGAATTTGGTAAAGTTGCAGTATACAAAATTAATGCACAGAAATCTCTTGCATTCCTGTATGATAACAATGGAAGATCAGAAAGAGAATATAAGGAAACAATTCTATTTACCATTGCAACAAAAAGAATAAATACCTAGGAATAAACCTTCCTAGAGAGGCAAAAGACCTGTACTCAGAAAACTATAAGATACTGACGAAAGATTTCAAAGGCAACACAAAGAGATGGAGAGATATACAATGTTCTTGGGCTGGAAGTATCAATACTGAGAAAATGACTGTACTACCCAAAGCAGTCTCAGATTCAATGCAATCCCTATCAAACAACCAATGGCATTTTCCACAGAATTAGAACAGAAGATCTTATAATTTGTGTGGAAGCACAAAAGACCCTGAATAGCCAAAACAGTCTTGAGAAAGAAAAGCAGAGCTAGAAGAATCAGGCTTCCTAACTTTAGACTATACTACAAAGCTACAGTAATAAGACAGCATGGTACTGGCACAAGAACAGAAATATAGATCAATGGAACAGGATAAAAAGCCCAGTGATAAACCCACATACCTACGGTTACCCAATATTTTATAATGGAGAAAAGATAATCTCTTCAATAGTGATGCTGGGAAAACTGAACAACCCATGTAAAAGAATGAAATTAGAACACTCCCTAACACTATGTACACAAAAATAAACAGAAAATGGGTTAAAGATCTAAATGTAAGGCTGACATTATAAAATTCTTAGATGAAAACAGGCAGAACACTCTGACATAAATCACAGTAAGATCTTCTTTTGACTCATCTCCTAGAGTAATGAAAATAAAAACAAAAGTAAACAAGTAGGACCTAATTAAAAGTTTTTGCACAGCAAAGGAAACCATAAACAAGACAAAAAAATAATAATAACACTTAGAATGGGAGAAAATATTTGCAAACAAAGCAACACACAAGGGACTAATCTCCAAAATATATAAACAGTACATGTAGCTCAATATCAAAATAACAAACAATCCAATCAAAAAATGAACAAAAGACCTAAATAGACATTTCTCCAAAGAAAACATACAGACAGCCAAGAGGCATGTGAAAAATGCTCAACATCACTAATTACTAGAAAAATGCAAATCAAAGCTACAATGAGATATCACCTCACACTGGTCTGAATGGCCATCATCAAAAAATCTACAAACAAAAGTGCTGGAGAGAGTGTGGAGAAATGGGAACCCTCTTATAATGTTTGTAGAAAAGCAGATTGGTTCAGTCACTATGGAGAACAGTGTAGAGGTTCCTTAAAAAACTAAAAATAGAACTACCATATGACCCACAATCCCATTCATGGGCATATACCTGGAGAAAACCATAATTCCACAAGACACATGCACCCTGATGGTTATTGCAGCACTATTTACAATAGCCCAGACATGGAAGCAACCTAAATGTTCATTGACAGAGGAATGGATAAAGAAGATATGGCACATATACACAATGGAATATTACTCAGCCATAAAAAGCAAAAAAATTGTGCCATTTGTAGAGTTGTGGATGGACCTAGAGACTTTCTTGCAGAGTGAAATAAGTCAGAAAGAGAAAAGCAAACATCATATATGAAGGCATATATGTAGAATCTAGAAAAATGGTACAGATGAACCTATTTGCAAAGCAGAAAGAGAGAGACAGACATAGTATGGACACCAAGGGGGGAAAGGAGCACGGGATAAATCCATAGATTGGGATTTACATATATACGCTATCAGGTATAAAATAGAAAACTAAGAGAAACTACTGTATAGCACAGGAAACTCAACTCAGTGCTCTATGGTGACCTAAATGGGAAGGAAATCCAAAAAAGAGGGGATATATGTGTGTATATATATATATATATATATATATACACACACATATATATATGGCTGATTCACTTTGCTGTACAGTGGAAAGTAGCAACATTGTAAATCAACTATGCTCCAATAAAAATTTATTTTAAAAAGAAAAAAGAAGAATATAATGCAAGGAATTGATGGTTTAGTCCAAATGATAATGTACCAGGCCTAGACTCTCATGAGGGTGACAGTTTGGGGACTGGCTCTCATAGCCTCAATACTCAGGACAAATCTCCCACCCCCAGACCCTTGTGACCTGCCTTCACTTTCCCAAACTGACTCTGGTCTTTACTTTCTTCTCTTTTTACCTACAGCACCTCTGAGGACCTCGCCTCCCAACCTGATGATGGCCATGGGCCGTGTTCCTTTCCAAGAATCAGCCATGACGCATTCTTCAGGACAAAAGAAAAGATGGGGAATGGAGCCAAAGCTGGCCACTCCACCCAGAGGACCTACCTATGCAAATAGGCAGACAAGGGATCTACTCTTGGAAATACCAGGTAAAGTTGACCTTCCAGGAGCTGTGCCACCCAGCCCTCTTCTCATCAGACTCAGCCAACTCCTTTAATAACGTCAGTACCCACCAGCCTGAACTGGGCTCCAGACTGCTGAAGTCATGGGGTCATAGAGCTCGGAAGCATCTGCCATGTACTGACTGAGCTCATAGCTGCTGGAGGTGAGACCAGACTCATGCTGCCAGAGAAGGTTGGACTCCTCCATCAGTGATGGCTGGAAGTTAAAAACGACAAGAACACATGGGAAGAATCAGAGGCACTTTTAGAGAGACAGTCCTCCGAAGTGTTTCTTCAAAGCAACAAAATTCAAACTTTCAAATAAATCTAATGAATGTGGACATATTGAAAGGAAAAGAGGGGATCATTCAACCAACAGTTCTTGCTAAAGGATTCATTTTGGCCCCATGGGTAGAGTGCAGGTCCTGGGGTCAGGGGGTTTTAATTCAAATCCCAGCTTTGTTAATACCAGGCTCTGTAACCTTGAACAAGTGACGCTGATGCTCTAAGCTCAGTACCTTCATTTGTAATGTAGATAATCATGAAGGTGAAGGTAAAGGTGAAGTCGCTCAGTCGTGTCCGACTCTTTGCGACCCCATGGACTGTAATGTTCTAGGCTTCTCTGTCCATGGGGTTCTCCAGGCAAGAATACTGGAGTGGATTGCCATTTCCTTCTCCAGGGGATCTTCCTGATCCAGGGATCGAACCCGGGTCTCCCGCATTGGAGGCAGACGCTTTAACCTCTGAGCCACCAGGGTTAGGGTTAGGGTTAATCATACCTACTCTATATAGTTCAAGTACTTACCTTTTGCATTCATTCACCAACTGTTTAACGAGCACTTACTATGCTCCAGGTGCAACGCTTTCCCTAAGGATATGGGTACAAAAGGACTCCGCTGGTGGTTCAGGGACTAAGACTCTGTGCTCCCAATACAGGGGCCCCAGGTTCGATCCCTGGTCAGGGAACTAGATCCCAGTGATGCAGCTAAAAATTTGCACACCACAACTAAAAGATCCCACATGCTGCAACTAAAAAGAATCCTGCATGTTGCCATGAAGATGCATGCCGCAACTAAGACCCAGTACAGCCAAATATGTTTTAAAAAGAAATTCACAGAGCTTATATTCTGGGAGGACTGTAAAGCAGATGCAAACAATGGAAACAAAAGCTCTTTGTCCACACTGTAAAGTTCTGTACTCATATATGACTGCTGTTATTGTGTTGTTGTTACTGTTAGTCCTAATAAGTGCCCAGCCCTGTTAAGTATTAGGTATACAGAAGAAACTGTTACCCCAAATCATACAAATCTAATCAGGGATAGAAAATTAATACAAGACTGTCAAAAATTAAGACCTTGTCTCTTGTAACTTTTCCATAAATCTAAAGTTATTCCAAAATTGAAAGTTTAAAAAATTCAGGAGCTCCATTTCATAGCCCAACTGGTACACACAGTAAGATTTCAGAAGAGAGAAATGGAAGAGTCAAGAAAAGTTTCAAATTCTGCTTTTCATACCCAAATTAAAAGATGCTAGCAACTTCCCACTTCCTAAGTAAACCAAATTGCTAGTCCACCAGGGTACCAGTAACACTTCTTTTCTTTCCCACCTTGGAGTAACTTGGGTGATACTTCCTGACAGCTAACTTGACAAAAAAAAAAACACAAAAGTGCTCAATAAGGGCCCCAGACCCAGAAGACTGAAACAGGAATCAGGGAAAGGAGGATGTAGGCATGGAGGCTCTGCCAAAAGGGGAGGAATGGTACCCCTTAGACTGCTGGCACTAGGGACCCCCATCCCCAGGGCCCTGCCCTGCCACTGCTGATGATGTCAGCTCTGATGCACTGTCGCAGACCACCAGCCCTGTGTCACTTCAGGTTACCTTGTTTTTCTGTGCCCCAGTTAGCGGACTCTCCATGAACAGGTCCCCGGGCCTCTCCTGTCCAGAGTTAGAAGCAGGACTGTCTTTATAAGGATTCCGACTCTTAGATCTGCAGCAAATGACAGGAGCATGTGAGAGGGGATCCAGGGCAGACCAGCAAGGCTGAGCTGCTCTGTACTGGAGGCCGCTCTGCCGCAGTGTGGGCAGGTGTCAGGTTGGCACATGTGCCACAGGGAAAAGCCTTGTCCTCCCTTGTGCTGCCACAGTCTATTAAACCAGAAAAGCAGGAACTCCCAGGGTTCATAGTACAGTTACTAGAAGTGGCCCCAGACTCTGCAGAGAAGGCTGGATCGCTGTGGCCTGACATCCCAGAATGACTTAAATCAGAGCAGGCAGGTTGGTGAGTTTCAGGCAGGGGAACGGCCTAAGGGTACCAGACAGGTACATGTATAAAATGCTCCTCCCCCTCTTCTCATCCCGGGGGAGAGACCATTCTTAGGGCACAGAACCAGGCAGAGGAGAAGCACCCCATCCCCAGGCAGGATGCAATCATGAGAACTTCTGCAAGGCCTCATCTGTTCCAAGGCCAACATAGAATTAAGGCCCTCCTTCAACATGGACCTCAAGTAACCTCACAGGTTTGGGGACTTAGGCAGGTTTGGGGAACTGCCACTCAGAATTAAGAACCCCTCCTTTCAGGGTCCATGCGAACAGCTCGCTCAGGCCAGCCTGAGCTCCATCCTTGTGGCCAGAACAAAAGCAGGTGGGCTTCTGAAGATGAAGGACCAGTACCAGATGACATCAAGTTTGCCAAACGTAGTCTGAGTTTGGCTGAATCATGTTGAACCAGCCTCTCCTTTCGCACTTACTGGAACTGGGTCTCCCTATTTGTTCCAAATGGACTATTCTGGTTTTCATGTTGATGATCATTGAGGTACTTTTGATCTCGATGATCTTCCTGCCAGATATAAGGACTCCCTTGCCTTGGCACTGCACCCTCAGAGAAAACAAAATAAAGACAGGTCACTTCCTATTCCTAAAAGTACGGAGATTCTAGCAAGTTGTGAAGCTGGGTTACTGAAGCATGGCAGGTATAAAGACATACAGTCATCCTTCTGTATGCTTTAGGGGATTGGTTTCAGACCTGAGAAAGTTAAAGTCCCTTATATATTAGTTAAATGGTGTAATATTTGCATATAATTATGCACAGCCTCCATGAACTTCAAATCATCTCTAGATGACTTCTAAAACTAATAATACCATATAAATGCTATGCAAATAGTTGTAAATACAACATAGGTGGTATGTAAATAGTTGCCCACAAGCAACAAATTCAAGTTTTAAGCTTTGGAATTTTCTTTTTTTCTCAAATATTTTCGATCATCAGTTGTAGGCAGACCTGCAGATTCGGAGGGCTGACTGTATTTGCCAAATTGAATAAAGCTGGTAAGTGAAAGCCAACAGTGAAAGTCTGTAAGATGAATCTCAGTCTTCTCTGAACAAATCAGCATGACTGTATAGGATAGTACAACAGTGGGGATCCTGTGTGTGTGTGTGTGTGTGTTTTCAGTATTGAAACAGATTTTTCTCTTTACTAGCAAGTCAGAAGCTGCCATTAACACATACCTAAATCCTTACTATTGGTATAGGGTATAAATTCCTTTTTGTGCAAATCTGCCACTCTGTGATGGTCAGACTCATTACAGCCCAGCCAGACACTTGATGACTTCACTGTTAAGAACTGACTTCACTGTTACTTGATCAGGGAGAGACTATAATCTTGGTTATAATGAGGAATAGAAAAAAAATGGATGAAGTACAAACTATGCATAACACTTATAATAATAGTTTCAGTACCATCAACTACACCTACATGTACAAAGAAAAATGACTCTTTACTATCTGTTCTCAAGATGTCTAGCGGCAGTGTGTTTGCTGTGGCCTCATCTGACCAAGCAGAGAAGGCAATGGCAACCCACTCCAGTACTCTTGCCTGGAAAATCCCAGGGATGTGGGAGCCTGGTGGGGCTGCCATCTACGGGGTTGCACAGAGTCGGAGATGACTGACGCGACTTAGCAGCAGCAGCATCTGACCAAGAAAGAAGCAGGTGGGGTGGAAGCCTAGGATGAGGCTCTGAGCATGGCCCTTTTGGCCTCTGCCCTTCAGACCAGTGGTACCACCCCAAAGGCTTCCTGGAGATTATTCCACACCTCTTTCTTCCTGAAGCTGCTGTGGGTGTCCATGGTAGTGATAACTTCCATAAGCATATTCTTCCGTTAGGGCTGGAGAGTAATAGCTCTGATAGAGATCCTCAACGCTCCACCTAAAGAATCACAAAAAAAGGCCACTCATTCAGGGATGAGCATAGCAAAGAGAAAAACCAATGGTGAGCAGCTTTCCTGGTGGTCCAGTGGCTAAGACTTCGTCATCCTAATGCAGGGAACCTGGGTTTGATCTGGGTCAGTGAACTAGATCCCACATGCTCCAACTAAAGATTCCACATACCGCAACGAAGATCAAATATCCTAAGTGCCACAACTAAGACCCAGTACAGCCAAATAAATAAATGATTTTTTTCAAAGAAAAATAATGAAGGACTTGACAAACAAAACAACTTCAGGGGACAAAACTGTGATACCCATCTAGAATCTGCTCTAAAGCTATGGTTCATCCTACAACCAAAAATCTAGAATCAGAGCAAGAATAGGATCATTGTGTCAGAACAAGGCTGCAATTTTTACAGTAAAACCACAGCCAAGTGTCTCTGCTCCTTCCTCATGATCCCTCTTACTCCTCAAATACACACATCCAACAACACAAAATATTATCTAAGAAAACCCTGCCCTGATATCACCTTAGGAAACCTCTTCCCAAGATAATTGTGTGAAGTACCCAATACACCTCTGTAATTTCCATGCATATTATAGATGGAAATGAGATGGAAAAGTCAAATTGGACCATCTTAAATCTGCTTGCTGTTATTGCCTCTACCCTTAACAGACCTTCCTTCAAGAATTCAACACTATTTTTATCAATCAATAATTCTTTACTATTTCATAGGGGCAGAATTCTTTACAATAGCTGTCATAATTTCAAACTTAAACCTAGAAGCAGGAAAATATCATCTCACCTGAAAATGCTTAAGTAAAAACATAGATGGCTTGCAATGTTCCATAAAATATGAGGCCAGAAGTAAAACTCCAGATTCTCCCAGCATTACCTCACAGAGACCTTTTCATTCTGAACTTGGAGACTCCACGCTTCTATCTGCTGTCTGGTTTTTTTAAGTTCCCAATCATTCACTCAATGTATATATTTTTTGTGTAGGCATCACACTGTAGGTGCTGTTCTAGGTACTAAGACTCTTATGTTGCTGGTGGGTTTGGTGCTAACCCTGGGTTAGAGTCGTCAAAGAGGATAAGGAACTTTTTATAGACATCCATAGGGAAACCTTTCCATAGTCCACAAATCCTGCCTTTTGTGATCCTAGAGTAAGAGGGTCTCATCTACCATCTTGAATTTCACCATTCTTTCTACTCTCTCCTCTGCCCCCAACACCCAATCGTGTTGTGATGGCTTCTTAAGAAGCTCCCCTAGGGACTAACAAAGGGAAATAAACTATATTTTCAGTCACCAAAATCCAGCCTGGGAGAGGAAAGGGTTTAGCTAAGTCAGTGGAGGAGGAGGAAGAAAAGGAAGAAGAGAAATAAAAGGAAAAGGAAGACGGAAAAGAACAATCTGCTCATAAGCATTTGAGAGAGCTGGGTCAAGTCCAAGCTCTGAACTCATACCTTGAATACAACTGACTGGGATAACCACCTTCGTAATAGTCAACCCCGGACACAGGTGGATGCCATTCCCCAGATCTGGCTGCATAGTGAGGCTCCTGGTGGTCTGTCCTTGGGTCCTGCTGTGGCTGGGGGCTCCTGCCCATGTCTTGCCTTTGATGGACCCTCTCTCCATTGTGCCAAGAGTGAGGAATAGGCCGATAGTATCTATTTCTCCGAAGCCCTCGGTCTGGATCCTTTGATGGTGCTGGGAGCCTCCCCGATGGCTGAGGCAGCCACTGGGGAATCCCAGGTTCCATCCTAGATCTTCTGAATTTCTCTAGTGTTTTGAGTCAGCTGTGTAGTTATTTTATCTTCCTGCCAGACAAAACAAAACAAAAAAAATTATCATTTTAGGCCTATATCCAAGCATGATGCTAATTAGGTTTTGTGAAAGAAGCACCCACGGTCCTCAAAAATCTTCTTTTTTTAATTTAAATTTATTTATTTTAATTGGAGGCTAATTACCTTACAATATTGTATTGGTTTTGCCATACATCAACATGAATCCACCACAGGTGTACACAAGTTCCCCATCCTGAACCCCCTCCCCATACCATCCCTCTGGGTCATCCCAGTGCACCAGCCCCAAGCATCCTGTATCCTGCATCAAACATGGACTGGCAATTCTATCTAAAACAAACCACACAGGCACTGAGACAGAGACATCTGAAAAAATCGCAAGCAGATACTTGAGATAAATAACAGGCTAGACAATTATATTGAGGTTGTTACAAAAATTTAAAGTATATTTGGAGCAACAATAGATGGGGGAGGCCTGGGAGAGAGAACAATAATATATGAAGCTGCAAAACACAATCGAAGTATTCCAATTAAAGACATGTGTGCTCACCTATTCCACCAACAAACAGTCACTCAGGAGGCCCTGTGCTGTCACAGAAATAAAGTGGGCTTTAGACAGAGCTAGACCCAGGCTTCCCTGGTGGCTCAGAGGTTAAAGTGTCTGCCTCCAATGCGGGAGACCCAGGTTCAATCCCTGGGTCGGGAAGATCCCCTGGAGAAGGAAATGGCAATCCACTCCAGTATTCTTGCCTGGAGAATCCCGTGGAATCCCGTGGACAGAGAAGCCTAGTCCACGGGGTCGCAAAGAGTCGGACACGACTGAGCGACTTCACCACCACCACCACCAGACCCAGTTCAGATCCTAACTCTGAATCCCTGGTGGTAAAGTGGGTAAGAATCTGCCTGCCAGTGCTGGAAACTAAAAAGACACGGGTTCAATCCCTGGGTCAGGAAGACCCCCTGAAGAAGGGCATGGCAGTCCATGCCAGTATTCTTGCCTGGGAAATCCTATGGACAGAGAAATCTGGCGGGCTAAGCCCATTGGATCCCAAAGAGTTGGACACAACTGAAGTTACTAGGCAGACCAGGAAGATCTCAATGCTGAGGAGTAGCTAAAGTCTGTGAGCCACAACTCGTGGAGCCTTGTACTCTAGGGCCCAAGAGCCACAACTCCTGGAGCCCACATGCCTTAGAGCCCTCATGTTGGAACTACTGAAGCGTGTACACCTACAGCCTGTGCTCCACAACAGGGGAAGCCACCGCAGTGAGAAGCCCATGGATGATAAATGCTCCAAAACTAGAGAAAGCCAGCATGCAGCAACAAAGACCCAGCACAACCAAAAAAATAAATAAATACATTATTTTCTAATTAAAACAAAATCTTGACTTTGCCACTTATTCGCGAGTTAAATTTTTCCAGCCTTAATTTCCTTACCCATAAAATAAGGGCTGTAATCATTAGCTGACAGGGTCACTGTCAGCGTTAGGGATACTTACGTAAAGTGCTGAACACTATGCCTGGTATACAGTAGTGGTTCAATAAATAAGTGTTATCAGAGATAGAGATTAGTGTAGGGTGAGTAGCTTAAAAGACTTCATAGATAAAAAGAAGCTTAGGGACTTCCCTGGTGGTCCAGTGGTGAAGAATCCTCCTGCCAATGCAGGGGGCACAGGTTTGATCCCTGGTCCAGAAAGAACCCACATGCCTTGGGGCAACTAAGCCTACACGCCACAGCTACTGAAGCCTGCTTGCTCTGGAGCCCACACCTGCAACAAAGATCCCACATGCCACAGCTAAGACCCAACATGGCCAAATCAATAGATGTTTAAAAAGAAGAAGAAGCTTAAAGGGACTTCAAGAGACATCTTTTCTAAATCCTTAAAGTCTTAGAGAACTATGCTCTATAACTTGCCCATGCCTGCCCCTCCTCCAGGGGAGGTGAGGAGACACAGGGTTTGGGATTGCATCTGTGACAAACTAGAGAGCCGTGTCTCAGTAATCTTCCTGCCTGGAGATTTTAAAACCTGGAAGTCTCCCCAGGATCAAACTGGTTTTCCCCACTTATTCTTCAAACTGGGATATAGCTCCTGATGACGAGTTACCTTCCAAGCTTCTCTGCTATATCACAGAGCAGCACCAGCACCCAGCTGCCTTCAAAGAAAAGCACCCATCACCCCTTACAGCTGCTCAGGAGTCTCCTGTGTCAGGAGGATACACAGCTGCATCAGACCCCATGTTCCTCCTCCCTTGGGAACTACGTTAGGTTGAAAAGTTCTGATCGGATCCACAACTTGCTCCCACTCCTGAAACTCCCAGCTCAATATAATAATAAATATCAGAAGCAAAGGTCAAAGGGTGTGTGTGTTGAAATCAAGATGTCACTCTGCTCCAGTGCTGCAGAGCCAGGGTCCACAGCTATGAGTAGAGAGCTGTAAGCAGAATGCTCCAGAAGAACAAGGAGCAGAAATGCCTTCTACCTCCAGAACAATCCCAGCTCAGGAAAACTTGCATCTTCCTTCCCATGTCAGCTTACTTCCTTGAAAAGGTCAGGTGTAACAAGAGCCTTTTCCAGCAAATCCCAGCAAAGGCCAAATGCCCCAGACACAGTGAAAGGCTACCTGAGTCCTTCCTGAAGACCTATGGGATTTGAAAGCATTTGGACACAAGGAACCTCAACAAGAAGAAAGCCTCAGGATTTCCCTGGTGGTCCAGTGGTTAAGACTTCGCCTCCCAAAGCAGGGGGTGTGGGTTCAATCCCTGGTCAGGAAGCTAAGATCCCACATGCCTTATGGCCAAAAAAACAAAGTGTAAAACAGGAACAACACTGAAACAAATTTATAAATAAAAACTTTTAAAATGGTCCACAGCAAAAAAAAAAAAAAAAATCTATTAAAAAAAAAGAAGACAAAAGCCTCTTTCACCTCATCCCCAGATATTTTCACTAGACAGCTCTTCTCTGACTGCAAAGACACATTACCCATGCCCTTCGCCAAAGTCAACTCCGGTTGATTTCTGTTGCCAAGATATCAATACCAGCTTGTTAGGGCTCAGGTTACAATTAAAGACCCCAAATGAAAAGCACTTAAGATACTCCAGATGAAGGCATTACATGCACAGGGGCAAGTCATACTCACACATCCAATAAATGACCTTCCCTGGCCCCACTAAGCTCAATATTGCCCTTCCTAATTTGACAGCACAGCAAGCACAGCCAAGACAAAGCCGACAAGGACGCTAGAGTCCCCACACACCTGCTCTGACAGCAGCCGCCTTCCCTTCGCAAGCTCCAGACGTGTCTTCTCCCCTCCTAGACACTGTCAAAGTCCAGGTGCCACATCTACCAAGACTTACCTGGCTCTCAGATCGACAGCCTGTCAGCTGCCTTTGCAACTGCCCAGCCTCCATGGGCTGATTCACGAGGGCAAAGTACAGCCCAGCTCCCTCCTTCATCCAGACCCGGCTTGGCGTGTTTGCCCAGAACCTAGTCAGAGGCTGCTGCCTCTGTTTTCCTGGTAGTGGGCTGAGCCAGGTTCCTGCAAATGTGAAAGAATCCAAACCTGCACAGCAAACAAAGAACAGAGACCCGAAGGAGAGGAAGTGCAGAAAGCCTGGAGGCAGCCTGGCCTGGGGAGAGGAGTGCCACCTATGGGTTGTTAACTCCTGTCTGGGCCATGGGAGGCTCTATTGCTCAACCTCTGTTTCTTCTCTGAAAGAGGAATAACAAGGTGGGTTTTCCCCGGTGGCTCAGTGGTAAGGAATCCACCTGCCAATGCAAGACTCAGGAGACATGCGTTTGAACCCTGGGTCAGGAAGATCCCCTGAAAGAGAAATAACAATACTTAACTTAGAAGGGTCATCACGAGGACCACAGGCTGACTTCAGAGATATTGCAAGTTCAATTCCAGACCACTGAAATACAGTGAGTCACACGAATCTGTTGGTTTCCCGGTGCATATAAAAGTTATCTTGTACATGATACTGTAGTCTATTGTGTGCAATAGCTGTATGTCTAAAAACATATAAAAAATGTAGGACTTCCATGGTGGTCCAGTGGTTGGGACTCCACCTGCCAATGCAGGGGACACAGGCTTGATCCCTGGTCTGGAAGATTCTACAGGCTATGGACAACCAAGCCCATGCACCACAACTACTGACCCTGCACTTAGAGCCCATGCTCTGCAACAGGAGAAGCCACTGCAACGAGAAGCCTGCTGGCTGCAACTAGAGAAGGCCCACGTGCAGCAAAAAAGGCCCAGTGCAGCCAAACATAAATAAATAGCAAAAGTTTTTTTAATGTCTATACCTTAATTTTAAAATCCTTGGGGACTTCTCTGGTGACCCAGTAGTTAAGAATCTGCCTTCTAATGCAGGGGACACAGGTTTGATCCCTGGTTGGGGAACTAAGATCCCACATGCCACAGAACAATTAAACCCACAACTACTGAGCCCTTGAGCCACAACTAGGTGCTGACACAGCCAAACAAACAAATAAATAAATATAAAATACTCTACTGCTAAAAATTGCCAAAGCAATTACAATAGAAATATCAAACATCACTGATCACAGATCACCATAACAAATATGATCACAATGGAAAAATCTAAAATACTGCCAGCGTACAAATTGAAAAAGAAAACAAGAGAAATATTGCCAGAATTACCAAAATGTGACGTGGAGGCACAAAGTGAGCAAGTGCTTTTGGGAAAGTGGTATCGTGAGACTTGCTCAACACAGCTTTGCCCCAAGACTTCAGGTTGTAAAACAACACGATAAAGTGAAGCGATATAAAATGAGGTATGCCTTTCAGTTCAGTTCAGTTCAGTCGCTCAGTCGTGTCCGACTCTTTGCGACCCCATGCATCGCAGCACACCAAGCCTCCCTGTCCATCACCAACTCCCGGAGTTCACTCAGACTCACGTCCATCGAGTCAGTGATGCCATCCAGCCATCTCATCCTCAGTCGTCCCCTTCTCCTCCTGCCCCCAATCCCTCCCAGCATCAGGGTCTTTTCCAATGAGTCAACTCTTCGCATGAGATGGCCAAAGTATGCCTTTAAATGTTGGTAATGATATATAATTAAGTATGCTTTATAAATAAGTATTATCTTTTTGTTTCAAAGGAGATTAGCTAATTCTACTGGCTGAGGTAGGCAGAGTACACACTGTGTGTGTTATTTGCTCACTCGGTGTGACTCTTTGTGACTCCATGGACTGTAGCCCACCCAGCCCCTCTGTCCATGGGATTTCCCAGGCAAGAATACTGGAGTGGGTTGCCATTTCCTTCTCCACGGGATCTTCCCAACCCAGGGATCAAACCCATGTCTCCTGCATTGCAGGCAAATTCTTCACCATCTGAGCCACTGGAGAAGCCCAGAATACTCACTGGTGGGTAGTAAATGGCTGGTTTATGCTTTTCTCATTCGAATTTCTCGCCATTGGATTTGACTGTGCATCAGCTGTATTATCCAGATGGAAGGCAAATTTAAATGCTTAATACTGAATTGAAGGCACTGAGAAGTTTCTATTACAACAAGAAAATAATTTCTCTTGTTTGAAAAATAAATTTCTTCAGGTGAACACAAAGAAGCTCATGTCTACTTTTGAATTAACATTTTACAATTTAGCAAATCATCATGCTGTCTACCTTAAAATGTGTACAATGTCATACATCAATTACATCTCAATAGAGCTGGGAGAAAATACAAATCAAACTCAGAATTTGCTCTACAAAGGCTCAGATGTTTATCCTTTCTTTCAACAAACACTTACTGAGTCCTTATTATGTGTCTGGATTTGACACACATAAATATAAAGGACACAGTCCTTGTCATCAAAAATCTTTGAGCAAATTAACCTGTCATGCTGTTTATTAGTCCAGGGAAGGCCTGGACTAATGGTCCATGGTTGATCTCATGATTAGACAGGCTAAGGTATCTAAGCTACAAGATTATGACACAGAGAATGTCCATGGTGGTCCAATGGTTAAGAAGCCATCTTGCAAGGCAGGGAACAAGGGTTCAATTCCTAGTTAGGGAACTAAGATCCCACAGGTCATGGAGCAACTGAGCCCCCACAATCTGGACCTGAGTGCCACAACTAGGGAGTCCGTGCACCACAAGGAAGATCCTACATGCTGAAATTAAGGCCTGACAGAGCCTAATTAATTAATTAATTTTTTAAGAAAAAGCTTTTGCCACAGCCCTTCAACGATTCCAAGGTCATGACAGCTGAATACAGAATTCTCCGACTCTGGGTCGTGGTTTCTTAGCCCACTGGTGGGCTTTGAGGCTTGTCTCACGAATAACCTGACTGTCATTTTTAATCCTCCAAGGAAGAGGTACTGGAAAAGGACACTCACAATGACCACAGGAATCAGAACATGGTTGATTACAACACAGTCTCAGATGTCAAATTATGTGTCCCAGTATCTCACAATAACATTCATGAAAATCTGATATAACTCTTTTGGCTTATAACATGATGTTAGCCCTACCCCAAGGGCTCCTCTGGTAGCTCAGCTGGTAAAGTATCCGCCTGAAATGCAGGAGACCCCAGTTCAATTCCTAGGTCAAGAAGATCCTCTGGAGAAGGGCTAGGCTACCCACTCCAGTATTCTTGGGCTTCCCCAGTGGCTCAGACAGTAAAGAATCCTCCTGCAATGCAGGAGACCTGGGTTAGATCCCTGGGTTGGGAAGATTCCCTGGAGGAGGGCATGGCAACCCACTCTAGTATTCTTGTCTAGAGAATCCCCAAGGACAGAGGGGGCCTGGAGGGCTACATCCATGGGATCGCAAAGAGTCAGACATGACTGAGTGCCTAAGCACAGCACAGCACAGCCTTGCCCTATAACACAGCTGTGTCACTGAAACGTTAGCTTTGGAAGACCTTACAGGTTATTTTAGCACCTTCATTTGGTTGGTGATAAAACCAGATCCAGAGAGATAAAGTGATTTAGTCAACATCACAAAGCTAGCCAGAAGCTCAGTTAAGATGATCCAGAAGTACTGGACTGGTCTTGCACTGGGCTTACCCAAGTGTGATTATTAATTATTCAAGAATTATGTGAGCCAACAGTAAAACCGTTGATAATTTGAAATCCACCACAGTGGGGGTATTTACAGCACAGAAACTGGTAAGTGTTGCAAAACCAGGTTGTTGTTGTTTTCAGATAATCACTTTCCCGGAGCAATGGTTACAACTCCTAACTCCTATTCCAGTGTTCTTTCAACCCAGAATTGTCATTGTTTCTAGCTTTCATCTCACACGTCTGGGTTAAACATCTAGCCCTGTTATTGCAAACGCTCCTTTTGTGACGTCCCAAAGCATCTCCAGTCATCTCAAGAGTTATTATGAAACTCTTCATATACTCACCAACCAAAATTAATTTTCATTTGCTTTAATTATTTTATATAGACATATGGCATACCACAGTTATATGGGTCATGAAATGAAACAGATTGTATGGGGTTTCAGCACTCCAAAAGATTTGGGATTTATCAGTCCCTGCCTTCCCTAGCCCCATAAATCAACAGTTACTAAGTCTTTCAACCTGGCAGCTCAAGTCTTCCTGGTTTCTAACAAGATTCACTCAGTGTGACAGTACATTAGCAGCTCATCCCCGACAGGAGTTGGGCTAAAATTGCTCGTCACCTCAAGTCCCGATTGCAGTGCCCCACATGATCCCATAGGCTCTCAGACGCTGAAACGGTTATAGTCTTAACATTTTTCCCTTCCCCAAGTGTCCTGTCCTCTTGCCCAGTTTCTATTCTGTATGCCAACTGCCCATTGGAACTGGAAAGAAAACTGAAAGTGAATTTGCTCAGTCATGTCCAACTCTTTGCGACCCCATGAACTGTAGCCTACCAGGCTCCTCTGTCCATGGGATTTTCCAGGCAAGAGTACTGGAATAGGTTGCCATTTCCTTCTCCAAAGGATATTCCTGACCCAGGGATCGAATCCAGATCTCCCACATTGTAGGCAGACGGTTTACCATCTGAGCTACCAGGGAAGTGGAGCCCTGGAACTGGAGCCCTGATCAATTACTAATTGTTGTGAATTTCCTTTCTCTGCCTTCCTCTCCAGATACCAGACCATTCAGCCAGGTGCAAATATCCTAGTTTGACATCTATCTAACAAAAGCATCATCACTGCTAATACTGCAGCTAATCTCTTCCCACCATAATAGTGCTGCTGGATGTGAACACTCACCTAGATCCAGGTCAGGTTTGCCATGAATCCCTGAGCACTAGGATTAATGACTGGTGAGCCTTGCAAAGTCCAGCTCAGTAGCTGAGATACTCTCCAGGCTTGACCTCATTTCTTTACTGAAAGTAAAAATTTAGGAAACAAACTGAGAGGCCTTATGTCAACAGATGACCGGTAATTATTTGTCTGGGTAATGGGTCTATGGATGATTTTATTTTTCCTTCTGGCTGTTTATGGTTTCTAACTTTTCTACAATAAACTTATTTTCAAAGACAAAGTCAACTAACATGGTTTTGAATCAATACTATATCCAAATGTGGTACTGTCATAGCAGTAATTAATTATTTACCCAAGTTGCTAAAATGGAGCAGTGAGTCCCCAAAGCTTCCAAGGTTGGTTGGCTGCGCTCAGTCTTCTCTTCTGGAAAGATGATTCTGGAAGTCATACATTCACAAAACAAATCTTTATTGAACACCCACTCCATGCCCAGCACTGTCACTTGCACTGGGGACACTGAGATTAATAACATAATCCTTTCCCTAAAGAAGTGTTCAGTTCATTGAAGCAGTAGATATTGAAAAGCTGGACACAGAAAGAGGAGTCTGTGAAAGACAATCATGAAGGTGGGCTGAGAGCCAGGAGAGAAAGGTGACCCAGAAGCCAGGGAAGGTGATGGCTTCGGAAATGGGAGAGGCATCGACAATGCCAAATGTAGGAGAGACGTGGAAAGAGGTAACAGTGAAAGATTCTCCCTACACTGGTTTTACCAACAAGGAGGCTTGATGATCACGACACAAACAGTTCCCTTGGAACTATAGTCAATGGTGTGAGGAGTTAGACACAGAAATCACTTGTGCTGCAAATGGAAAGTAAGTCAAAGGAGACAGTAAGAATTATTCTTTTGAGAAGCCTGGGTATGAAAACGAAGGGACAATAGCCAGGACTACTATGAAGCACTCAGGATTGAAGAACTGGCTTAGTGTGGACACGATGAAAAAGGTTATATGCTGATTCATGTGGAGATTGGAGATACAGAAACTAAATACAGAACTGTGGTGTTGGAGAAGACCTTGAGAGTCCCTTGGACTGCAAGGAGATCCAACCAGTCCATTCTGAAGGAGATCAGCCCTGGGATTTCTTTGGAAGAAATGATGCTAAAGCTGAAGCTCCAGTACTTTGGCCACCTCATGCGAAGAGTTGACTCATTAGAAAAGACCCTGATGCTGGGAGGGATTGGGGGCAGGAGGAGAAGGGGACGACCGAGGATGAGATGGCTGGATGGCATCACGGACTCAATGGATGTGAGTCTGAGTGAACTCCGGGAGTTGGTGATGGACAGGGAAGCCTGGCGTGCTGTGATTCATGGGGTCGCAAAGAGTCGGACACGACTGAGCGACTGAACTGAACTGATGTGGAGACTGGAGATACAGAAACGAAATACAATTACTGAAGGACTAAATCTCAAAAGAGGCTGATCATATGGAAGTATAGAAGTAAAAGTTAAGCCTAGCTTAAAGAAAGGGCATTTCTTCCTCCAAGAAAGAGATAAAGGCGGTGAAGAGAGGCTTGGATGGAGACAAATCTGTTCAAAAAGGGGCTCGGTACTTACTGAGACTTCTCTGCAGAGTAGACTGCTAGAGATCAAAGTGAGCTTATGTTGATAAACTTGAGAAATGTGGTGATGGTTTGGATTGGCCAATGTGGAAAACAGGAGTGGGCTTTAACCAGGAACATGTCCTCAGAGGAACCAGTAGGCAGGAAAGGCAGCTGTTACTGGACCCTTGGATGGATTTGAAGCTCCATGAGGATATGGAGCATATGTGGTTTTGTCCATGCTATTACCACCGGGCCTAGCACAGCATCTGGTGCGTGACAAAAGCACAATAAAGACTTTATCCAGAGATGAATGGACCTCTGAAATATACAGCAGCAGCAGTCTTGGCTGCAGATTGTATCCAGTAGTTTTCCCAGCCTGAATATAGAATTAAACTCTGACAGAGCGTTCCTAGGGAAAGTAAGAGGGAATGTTAAGGCAGTAAGTTAAGGGACTGACTGAAGAGTGGGTGAAGGGGTGCCACATAGGCATAAATGGACAGAAACACAAAGTCTCTACGTACCTTGTTTAAGGGAGGTGCCTAGAAATACATAAGAGGCCTCTCCAATAAGACAGCAAAAGAAAAACAATCATGATTCAAAATGTAAAACTTCAGTTAAAGGAGAATGACTGGATAATGCTAACCCCAGACTTTCCAAAAAACATCTGATACAATGAAGTGCTTTTAAGTCAGCTAGCATCTCATAGCTCTGGCTCCAGGAAGCAATCGGGGGCAGGGCGGGGAGGGGAAGGTTTAGCACAAGGCAGCCTATAGAATCCAGCAAAGCCAGCCCCTGGAGCCTGCCTTGGAGATACGGAGTTCATTGCCTCAGCCAGGGATTGGCAACCAAGGGTTTAACCTCCTTCTTCAGGAGGGTTGGATGGCAGGTGGGAGGCATAGCAGCACATGCCTGTCAGCAATTCCATTATCAGCAAGGACACGTGCCAGGAAAACCTGGTATAAGGGCCAGAGACAATTAACCTGGCACAGGCAGCATGAGCTACCCATGCCAACCCTGGGACTGTTGCTCTTACCCTAGAAGTGAAGGAGACGGGCCCTCACTCTCTCCTCTCCTCACCCTTCCCTTTTTATCGATGCCCCCTGAACCTGGATGAGTGGGATGGCAGATGGATACTGCTCTGACTTTTAACCCACATCAAGTTTCCATCAGGCAAAATGACTCAGGCATCTGCTAAATGAAACAAAAGTCTATAAAATGCTGGGAGAGTCCAAAGCCCCCAAAGCCAACTGCAAATAGGCAGAATAAAGCTGAGTGTGAATTTCAGCTCCACTATCTGCGAGCTGTGTGAACTTGGGCAAATTATTCTATATCTCCTTTTCTTGCTCTATAAGATGGGAACAATAATAACAAAACCTTTCTCTGAGAGCTATAATTTAAGGGTACATTTTTAGATTGAAAAATTACAAACGTGACATATACTAAATGCTCAATAAATGTTAACTGTTACCATTTCCCTGAAAATGCTATAAAGTGCTCAGGAAGCATTCAGTACAAGTATCAGTCAGGAATTAATTGGTTATCCATTACTGCTCTGAAATCCACAGCTCCTGCTCCACATTTAACCCAGTGTCCCCACTGAACCATGAGATCAGGGAAAAATTGAGAGACTATGTTACACAACCATGTATGACATAAAACAATGGGTTAATGTAAGAACATCAGAATTAGAAACTTCATGACGATGCATTCCTATGCTTCTCACACTGGACAACTTGTAGCCACTGTCAGGATGCCACAGGATCAGCACTAATTTTATTTTATAAGCAAATTAAAATATTACCTTAATTTTTAACAAACAAAAATATTACAATATGGAATACAATGGAATAAAACTCAAATCTGTATTACTTTTTACAACAAAACATGAAAAACTTCAAAAAAACATTCATACTTGCACCGAGACAGGTACACACACATCCCACACAGACACATGTTCACATACACATACCTTGCTTCCCCAGGAGTCACTCCCTGCCATTTGATGGAAAGGTTTGAGAGACACATTTGAACAAGAGCAGACATTTGGACACATGACTGATGGGCTGGGAAGAATCTCTGGAAGGAATCCACCCATGCAGGTGATGCACTGTCTAAGCCAGAGAGACTCAGGCCAAGGCATACAGCTCTTTGATTTCCAGACCTGTAGCACTCCAAGCGTTCCAAGCTTTCCAAGCACTCCAAGCGTTTTATTTTTGCTGGATAAAAATTCTCTCTTACATAACACTATAGAGTGCCTAGGCAGCCAGTGACTCTCCTGCTTTACCTGGGGCAGGAAGTGTTTGTTCTCCAGTCGGTAAGTCCTCAGACTCCTTATAGAAACACACCTCAAAATTTTAGAGTTAAATTATTCTCCCTTTGGGCTTCTTGGTGGTCCAGTGGTTAAAAATCTGCCTTCCAATGCAGGGGATGCGGGATTAATCTCTGATTGGGGAACTAAGATCCCACATGCCACAGGGCAGTTCAGTTCAGTCGCGCAGTCGTGTCCGACTCTTTGCGACCCCATGAATCGCAGTACGCCAGGCCTCCCTGTCCATCACCAACTCCCGGAGTTCACTCAGACTCACGTCCATTGAGTCTGTGATGCCATCCAGCCATCTCATCCTCGGTCGTCCCTTTCTCCTCCTGCCCCCAATCCCTCCCAGCATCAGGGTCTTTTCCAATGAGTCAACTCTTCGCATAAGGTGCCCAAAGTACTGGAGCTTCAGTTTTAGCATCATTCCTTCCAAAGAAATCCCAGGGTTGATCTCCTTCAGAATGGACTGGTTGGATCTCCTTGCAGTCCAAGGGACTCTCAAGAGTCTTCTCCAACACCACAGTTCAAAAGCATCAATTCTTCGGCGCTCAGCCTTCTTCACAGTCCAACTCTCACATCCATACATGACCACAGGAAAAACCATAGCCTTGACTAGACGGACCTTAGTCGGCAAAGTAATGTCTCTGCTTTTGAATATACTATCTAGGTTGGTCATAACTTTTCTTCCAAGGAGTAAGCGCCTTTTAATTTCATGGCTGCAGTCACCATCTGCAGTGATTTTGGAGCCCAAAAAAACAAAGTCTGACACTGTTTCTACTGTTTCCCCATCTATTTCCCATGAAGTGATGGGGCCAGATGCCATGATCTTCGTTTTCTGAATGTTGAGCTTTAAGCCAACTTTTCCACTCTCCTCTTTCACTTTCAACAAGAGGCTTTTTAGCTCCTCCTCACTTTCTGCCATAAGGGTGGTGTCATCTGCATATCTGAGATTATTGATATTTCTCCCAGCAATCTTGATTCCAGCTTGTGTTTCTTCCAGTCCAGCATTTCTCATGATGTACTCTGCATATAAGTTAAATAAGCAGGGTGACAATATACAGCCTTGACGTACTCCTTTTCCTATTTGGAACCAGTCTGTTGTTCCATGTCCAGTTCTAACTGTTGCTTCCTGACCTGCATACAGATTTCTCAAGAGGCAGGTCAGGTGGTCTGGTATTCCCATCTCTTTCAGAATTTTCCACAGTTTACTGTGATCCACACAGTCAAAGGCTTTGGCATAGTCAATAAAGCAGAAATAGATGTTTTTCTGGAACTCTCTTGCTTTTTCCATGATCCAGCGGATGTTGGCAATTTGATCTCTGGTTCCTCTGCCTTTTCTAAAACCAGCTTGAACATCAGGGAGTTCACGGTTCACATATTGCTGAAGTCTGGCTTGGAGAATTTTGAGCATTACTTTACTAGCATGTGAGATGAGTGCAATTGTGCGGTAGTTGGAGCATTCTTTGGCATTGCCTTTCTTTGGAATTGGGATGAAAACTGACCTTTTCCAGTCCTGTGGCCACTGCTGAGTTTTCCAGATTTGCTGGCAAATTGAGTGCAGCACTTTCACAGCATCATCTTTCAGGATTTGAAACAGCTCAACGGGAATTCCATCACCTCCACTAGCTTTGTTCGTAGTGATGCTTTCTAAGGCCCACTTGACTTCACATTCCAAGATGTCTGGCTCTAGATTAGTCAACACATCATCATGATTATCTGGGTCATGAAGATCTTTTTTGTACAGTTCTTCCGTGTATTCTTGCCACCTCTTCTTAATATCTTCTGCTTCTGTTAGGTCCAGACCATTTCTGTCCTTTATCGAGCCCATCCTTGCATGAAATGTTCTCTTGGTATCTCTAATTTTCTTGAAGAGATCTCTAGTCTTTCCCATTCTGTTCTTTTCCTCTATTTCTTTACATTGATTGCTGAGGAAGGCTTTCTTATCTCTTCTTGCTATTCTTTGGAACTCTGCATTCAGATGCTTATATCTTTCCTTTTCTCCTTTGCTTTTTGCTTCTCTTCTTTTCACAGCTATTTGTAAGGCCTCCCCAGACAGCCATTTTGCCTTTTTGCATTTCTTTTCCATGGGGATGGTCTTGATCCCTATCTCCTGTACAATGTCATGAACCTCATTCCATAATTCATCAGGCACTCTATCTATCAGATCTAGACCTTTAAATCTATTTCTCACTTCCACTGTATAATCATAAGGGATTTGATTTAGGTCATACCTGAATGGTCTAGTGGTGTTGCCCACTTTCTTCAATTTAAGTCTGAATTTGGCAATCAGGAGTTCATGATCTGAGCCACAGTCAGCTCCTGATCTTGGCAACTAAGGCCAAATCTGCAACTACTGAGCCTGTGCAACTAAGAGCTGATACAGCCAAATACATAAACATTTTCAAAAATAAAGATACTCTTCCTTGACGGTAACACACATATATGACTCAAACTCACTTAAACTCCTCAAATAGGGGGAAATGTTATGCCACTTAGCCTTCTTCTCTCTAGGTTTCACAGCCCCAACCCATTTATGTTTCCTTGTGCAATTTCCTTCCCTCAATCACTTTGGGAAGTAGCAAAGCCACAAGAGAAATGAAATAGGAATTGAAATCTGGATTTAGTTTTAACATCGCCACTTCTCAGCCATGTGCCTTTGGAAAACCATCATTCCAACTTTATCAGTCCCAGTCTCCTTATTTTTAAAATAAAGTCTAAAAAGTACCAAAAAAGGCAATGTCAAAAGAATGCTCAAACTACCACACAATTGCACTCATCTCACATCCTAATAAAGTAATGCTCAAAATTCTCCAAGCCAGGCTTCAGCAGTACGTGAACTGTGAACTTCCAGATGTTCAAGCTGGTTTTAGAAAAGGCAGAGGAACCAGAGATCAAATTGCCAACATCCACTGGATCATNAATATAATCAATCTGATTTTGGTGTTGACCATCTGGTGATGTCCATGTGTAGAGTCTTCTCTTGTGTTGTTGGAAGAGATTTGTACTGCGTCTTTTTCTGGGTTTCGATCACTTCATATGGGACTTCTCAACCATATGGTGCACATAGAATCTTTCTGATTAAAAGAGCCAAGGAGAGTTCCCTGAAGCAGAAGGAGGTATTCCCTTGTATTGCCCTGCTTGTCTTTCATACCTGCTTCATCTCTTACATCAAAATGAAAAACCCCTATGCTTCCTAGAAATGTGTCGAAAAATTTCCCAAGTAGTCACAATAATGCATTCTCTAAGGAAGGCAGCCTGCCATGGAGGAGAATTCCTGTGTGTGATGTACCTCAGTCTGTAATTGACAGAAGTTAATGATTTCTACACCATTTCCATTATTAAACTGACAACTATGCTGTAATACATGGGAAGGTAATAAGAGAGAAGTACTTGGCCCAGTAACAGCTACTGAGGAGGTTACAGCTGGAGACTGATGAAGTCGATGTGTGCTATGCAGACCAGCGTGGCTGCACAGGTCATAAACCTGACCCACTGCCAGAATGGGCAGCTAGTGCTCGGATTTGACAAGCGTTTATGCACAGGTTCTAAGTGCATCGATGGCTGGTTTTCCAGTCATCTACATGCTAGATCCCGTGCTAAGCTCTGGAGTTGGGTATGATCATATGTAAATTCATCTTCCTTACCACTAAGGGGTGAGAAAGGCAGGGCCACCAGTGCTGTTCTTGAGGATGATGACTTGGTTTTGAGCAACACAGCATTCACTTTGTTCAGCCACCAAATCAAGCAAGTGAGTGACATTGCTCAGTCATGCCTGACTCTTTGCGACCCCATGAACGGTAGCCCGCCAGGCTCCTCTGTCCATGGAATTCTCCAGACGACAATACTGGAGTGGGTTGCCATTTCCTTCTCCAGGGAATCAAGCAAGGAAGCAATGCAAACAAGACAACGAGACCTAGTGTACTTGTTGGATTGCACGGGTCGCTCCCCAGTTCTTTATTGCTTATGGAAGCACATTTGAAAGTTCAGCAGGCTTTTCTGTCTTCTTAGAGTGAGAGACCCACTTAGAGGCACCTAAGACTTTGGGGTCACTGACTTTTACACTTTTATTACAGTTTTTAAGATGAAAATAGTGAAACAGCTATGTGGTCCTCAAGGATTGGTACCAATACCATAGAAAGTGTGACTTTATTCAACTTAAGCCATGCACCCCAACATCTGGGCTCTGGGTTCATAGCTCTTTTGGGGGGCCAAACTGCATAGCTATGTAACTGTCACAGAGTAATGATTATTAACTGAATTCGTTTGTGTTTTATTTCTTTTTGAGCCGTTTGATCTACTGATTCCAGTACAGTAGGCCTGGCCAGAGTCTGCCACAGTCCACTGGTTGAGGCCGCAGCCGCCAGTCCTTGTTGCTAACTGCCTTCTTACAGCTCTGCTTGGTGTACGCGGACGCAGTTGCCTGTGCAAACTGGCAGCGGTACATACATTGGCACATGTGTATAGAATCTAGAAAAAGCTGCTGATGAGCTTATTTCCAGGGCAGCAATAGAGATGCAGAATAGAGAACAGACTTTGGGCGGAGAACAGCGGAGGAGGAGAGGGTGGGATGCCCTACAGTTTAGCACTGAAACACACGTTACCTTAAGGGATACAGTCAGGGGTGAGTTGCTGGATAACCCAGGGAGCCGACACTGTGCTCCGGGACTGGGGAGCGGGGCGGGATGGGGTCGGAGAGGTTTGGGGGCAGAGGATATATATACGCTTTGGCTGATTCGTGTTGCTGTGAGGCAGAGACCAACACAGCATTGTAAAGCAACCAGGCTCCCCCGTCCCTGGGATTCTCCAGGCAAGAACACTGGAGTGGGTTGCCATTTCCTTCTCCAGTGCAGGAAAGTGAAAAGTGAAGGTGGAGTCGCTCAGTCGTGTCTGACTTTTCGTGACCCCATGGACTGCAGCCCACCAGGCTCCTCCATCTATGGGATTTTCCAGGCAAGAGTACTGGGTGGGGTGCCATTGCCTTCTCCTTGTAAAGCAACTATCCTCCATTAAAAAATAACTAAGTGAAAGGGGTAAAGAAGAGAGGACAGCAATTTTCATTCTTTATCCAACAGATCTGACTAGAGTGGAGTCATTACACCTGCCAAAATAAAAGCTACAAGCTTATGAACAAACCATAAGTCCTCAGTTCAGTTCAGTTCAGTCGCTCGGTCATGTCCGACTCTTTGCGACCCCATGAATCGCAGCACCCCAGGCCTAGCGCTACTTTAAAATCTCTGAAAGTAATTTTATTTTCAAACTTTGAAATAAATTATAACATAGATCACTGCAACCAGATAAAATTATCTCTGAGCAAGGCTGAGACAGTATTATTTTGCTGTTGTCAAAAAAAAAAAGAAAACCAAACAACCTGTGATTAGTTTTCAGACAAGTTAGCAAATTGCACTTAATTTCTGATTTTGCATTTGTAATTTCTTTTTAATAAAAATTCTATAAGCATCAGATCTCATGACACTTGAAACGCATCCCTAAACAACATTCTATTGTTTTGCTTATTTCCAAATATCTCAGTTTCTTTGTTTGTTATTTTAGTTTTTACTACTTTTCATTTAATTGTTGATATCCCACAAGGATAAAATTGTCATTATTATTAGTCAATCGGTCAGTCAGTTCAGTCACTCAGTCGTGTCCGACTCTTTGCAACCCCATGAATTGCAGCACGCCAGGCCTCCCTGTCCATCACCAACTCCCGGAGTTCACTCAGACTCACGTCCATCGAGTCCGTGATGCCATCCAGCCATCTCATCCTCTGCCATTCCCTTCTCCTCCTGCCCTCAGTCCCTCTCAGCATCAGGGTCTTTTCCAGTGGGTCAATTCTTCACGTGAGGTGGCCAAAGTACTGGAGTTTCAGCTTCAGCATCAGTCCCTCCAGTGAACACCCAGGAGTGATCTCCTTTAGGATGGACTGGTTGGATCTCCTTGCAGTCCAAGGAATTCTCAAGAGTCTTCTCCAACACCACAGTTCAAAGCATCAATTCTTTGGTGCTCAGATTTCTTCACAGTTCAGCTCTCACATCCATACATGACCACTGGAAAAACCATAGCCTTGACTAGATGGGCCTTTGCTGGCAAAGCAATATCTCTGCTTTTAAATAATCTATCTAGGTTGGTCATAACTTTTCTTCCAAGGAGGAAGCGTCTTTTAATTTCATGGCTGTGCTGCAATCACCATCTGCAGTGATTTTGGGGCCCAAAAATAAAGTCTGATTAGTAGCTAATACTTATAACTAAAAGTGCTAGTCCTTGTTCTACTTGCATCACTTTAACTTAAGCCTTCAATGACCCTATGAAGATACTCTTAAAATCTATGTTTTACAAATGAGAAAACAAACACAAGAAGGCTACGGTCCAGAAGTCACACAGTAAGAGGCAGAGCCGGGTCTGAATGAAGGCTCTCTGGCTCTAGGAGCCGAGGCACTTAAGCTCTGCTGTATGTATATACGGAAGCTTTCAAAGAAATAGGGCAGATAGAAAGATAAAACGTTAGAAAGCACAAATAAGCATGTTTTGATAAAATGGAACCCAATCTAAAGTTATATTTCTGCTTTCTTGACTATGCCAAAGCCTTTGACTGTGTGGATCACAATAAACTGTGGAAAATTCTGAAAGAGATGGGAATACCAGACCACCTGACCTGCCTCTTGAGAAATCTGTATGCAGATCAGAAAGCAACAGTTAGAACTGGACATGGAACAACAGACTGGTTCCAAATAGGGAAAGGAGTACGTCAAGGCTGTATATTGTCACCCTGCTTATTTAACTTCTATGCAGAGTACATCATGAGAAATGCTGGACTGGAAGAAACACAAGCTGGAATCAAGATTGCTGGGAGAAATATCAATAATCTCAGATATGCAGATGACACCACCCTTATGGCAGAAAGTGAGGAGGAGCTAAAAAGCCTCTTGATGAAAGTGAAAGCTGTCTCTTATACACATCTCAGAGACATTACTTTGCCGACTAAGGTCCGTCTAGTCAAGGCTATGGTTTTCCTGTGGTCATGTATGGATGTGAGAGTTGGACTGTGAAGAAGGCTGAGCGCCGAAGAATTGATGCTTTTGAACTGTGGTGTTGGAGAAGACTCTTGAGAGTCCCTTGGACTGCAAGGAGATCCAACCAGTCCATTCTGAAGGAGATCAACCCTGGGATTTCTTTGGAAGGAATGATGCTAAAACTGAAGCTCCAGTACTTTGGCCACCTCATGCGAAGAGTTGACTCATTGGAAAAGACCCTGATGCTGGGAGGGATTGGGGGCAGGAGGAGAAGGGGACGACCGAGGATGAGATGGCTGGATGGCATCACNTATGGATGAGAGAGTTGGACTGTGAAGAAGGCTGAGCACCGAAGAATTGATGCTTTTGAACTGTGGTGTTGGAGAAGACTCTTGAGAGTCCCTTGGACTGCAAGGAGATCCAACCAGTCCATTCTGAAGGAGATCAACCCTGGGACTTCTTTGGAAGGAATGATGCTAAAACTGAAGCTCCAGTACTTTGGCCACCTCATGCGAAGAGTTGACTCATTGGAAAAGACCCTGATGCTGGGAGGGATTGGGGGCAGGAGGAGAAGGGGATGACAGAGGATGAGAGATGGCTGGATGGCATCATGGACTCAATGGACGTGAGTCTGAGTGAACTCCGGGAGTTGGTGATGGACAGGGAAGCCTGGCGTGCTGCGATTCACGGGGTCTCAAAGAGTCAGACATGACTGAGCCACTGAACTGAACTGCCTTTTTTTTTAATGTGACTTATTTTTATTTTAATGTGTCTTTGGTCTTCTTGTCCACTGACTTTTTAGAGAGTCTTATTGATCAAATGAGCTCTTTCAAGTTTAAAAATAATTATTTTTTGTCAAAGGTACTTAAAAAAAAGTGAGCCTAAGTTAAAACTGAAATGAAGAAAGTAATTATAAAAATCACAAAATAGACAAGCTTCACTGAACCTCATGGTGGTCATGTCTGGTCCCTTACTCCTGGTGATTCACAAGCACTTTGCCTTTGTCTCTCTCCTCTAGTTCAGGTCTCCACATGGCAATTTTATGTGCCATTACTTGGAAACAGGCAAATGAAACATACTACTATGCTCTCAGAGAAATGACAAGGGTTTTTTGCCCTGAGGTTCAAATCTCCTATTCAGGTGGGCAGAAAGTGGGCACCTAATTTGCAACCTGTTTCTAAGCACAGGAGATATCGTTACTGTAGAGTTCAGTGAGTGTCAGCCCCCTTGGCGTGGATTCTCAAGCTGCCTACTTCTGGAGAATTCTGGTTAGCCCAGTCACCAGGCTATGAATCACAAAATACTACTCCAATGTCTTAACTAGAGTTCCCCTCAAAACAGAGCCTGAGACAAGGACTTGGGGACTGGAAGTTTAATCGTGAGGTCATACCACGAGACTGAAGCAAGAAAAGAAGGAATGATACAGGGGAGGAGAGAACTCCAGAAAAAGGTGCACATTGGGATGGGCAAGAGATGGTCAGTCTGCCGTGGAATTCCTAAGAAAGGGTGTAGAATACACTTGAAAATTGTCTCTCTGAAGGACAGTAAACAGGGCATTTGTTCACTGGCTCCCAAAACATATCCACTGATTGAAAATTGACAACAAGGGCTTTCCTGGTGGTCTAGTGGTTAAGAATTCGCCTGCCAATGCAAGAGACGCAGGTTTAATCCCTGATCCGGGAAGATCCCATATGCTGCAGAGCAACTAAACCCATGCGCCACAACTACAGAGCCTACGGTCTAGAGCCCATGAGCCACAACTACTGAGCCCACGAGCCGCAGCTACTGAAGCCTGCACACCTCGAGCCTGTGTTCCGCTACAAGAGAAACCACTGCAATAAGAAGCCCGAGCACCGCAATGAAGACTAGCCCCCGCTCACTGCAACTAGAGAAAGTCTATGTGCACCAACAAAGTCCCAGTGCAGCCAAAAATAAATAAATCTTAAAACAAAAAGAAAGAAAATTGACAAGACTGTCAACTCCCCTAGATGACTTCCCAGCTGTCTTGGAAAAACCCTAAGTGGCCACTGCAGCTGCAGGTGATATTAGAGGTGGCCCCAGCGGATATGGTGTGGGCCACAAATAGCATAGGCTAGGGTGCATTTTTTTCAATATGTAAATACTTCAACCACATAGAAAGAAAAAAAAAATACAAGCTGTATTTTAGGTGGGATCATTCCCAACACTCCTGGGACTTCAGAATATGGGTTGTGGGGAAGGGGTCTCCTAGTGGGAGAGTGAACCAAACTCAGATGGGGGGACGGGGTAGGGTGGGATCCAGAGTGTCATGGGGCTCTGGAAGCAGCCTGATGGGCTGCAGCCCTGCCTGCAGGTGGGCTGAGGCTGCTGGTCAGGCTGACCCAAAGGTGAGACCACATTGTTCCCGACTGAGGGGAGGAGAGGGTGACTAGGGGAGGGGAGGGTGACAGGCCCCAGCAGAACAAGGTAGCGGCAAGTACACAAAGGGGCATAGATGAGAGTGTTCATCTTAGTGGTGTTTGTTATAGCAATTCAAAAAAATAAGCCAGGCAATCCAAAGGCATTGGTTACAAATCACGGCAGGACCATTATAAATGAGAGTTTGCAAGAAGTAGAGCAGACAGGCTTCCCCAGGGGCACAGCGGTAAAGAATTATCCTGCAGTGCAGGAGACACAGAGATGTGGGTTCTATCCCTGGGTCAGGAAGATTCCCTGGAGAAGGAAATGGCAAGCGACTCCAATAATCTTGCCTGGAAAACCCCATGGACAGAGGAGCCTAGTGGGCTATAGTCCTTGGGTTTGCAAAAGAGTGGGACATGATGTCTGACTACACAACAGCAGCAGCAGACAGAGGACACAATGAATTGCACTGGACAGAATTCAGACTGTGGAAATCCTACAGGCCAAATGGGCAGCTTTCCTCAAGATATAGATTTTAAGGAAAAGAACAGAATGAAGAGGGAATCTGTAGATTAAAAGAACTTAAAAGACATATTGAATTTTTTTAAATGTCCAACTAAACTATAGTCTCTAAGTGTATCCACTAGAGTGATGAAACTACAAAGAAATGCAAAAGAGTAACATACATTAAAGCCAGGACAGTGGTTCTTTTAGAGAGAAGGAAGCAGTTGTGACTGGACCAAGCGTCAGGAGGCATTTGGGCAGCTGGCTGAATTCTCTTTCTTGAATCAGGTAGAGGTCACAAGAGTGTCTGTTTATTACAAGTCATTAAGGTATACACTGTTTTTGAGACTTCTATCTCTCTATTTTATAATAAAAAGTTAAAAAAAAAGAAGCCATATTTCCCTAAAATAAGGAAAGGTATCATAGGAGAATGTTAAATAACAGAAATGTTCACACATAACACGTAATCATCAAGAATATTATGACACCATTTTTTAGATAGATGGGTGATGGATGCATCTGGATAAATGATAGATGGATAGATAGGCAGGTTGGCAGATAAGACAGATAGATGATAGATAATGGATAAGTAGATGGATGGCTGGATGGATAGATACAGTAAAAGAAATGATTATGGGAAAAAAGAGAAATGACTATGGGAGGAAAATAAACCAAATAATTTTATTAATTAATGTTTGGACATGGACTTCTTCTGACTTTTGTTTTCTTTCACCTTTCTATACAGATCCAGTGAATCTGTTTCCAAGGATCTTTTAAATAAATACTGCGAGTGTGTGCTCAGTCACTTCATTTGTGCCTAACTCTTTGCGACTCTATGGACTGTAGCCCACTAGGCTCCTATGTCCATGGGACTCTCCAGGCAAGGATATTGGAGTGAGTTGTCATGCCCTCCTCCAATACCACTTTTTTATTTAAAGACAGTTTAGAGAAGAGAAGAAGCCACATACAGGTCCCCAGGCCAGCCCCATGCCACCTGTCCCCGGCCAGCCCTGTTGTCCTGCCCTTCCCTCTACTGACCTGTGGCTCCTGCAGGCACATCCCACCCCCAGCATCTCTCAGTGGCTCAGGCTTCTCAAGCCCTCAGTCTGGGCTCACGCTCTGGCATTGGCTTCTTTACTCCTCTTGTCTACACTGTCAGGAGTGTCAAGGTATTGAGAAGTGGCGCACCAGGAGAAGGAATGGAAACTCTGGCCTTATGCATCGCTTCCATTTGGCTGGTATGGAGTTACAGCCTTTATGATAAACCAGCAAATGCAAGACTTCTCCCCTGAATTCTGGGAGCTGTTCTAGCAAATTATTGAACTTGAAGTAGGGATCCTGGGGCCCCAATTTACAGTCAGTTGGTCAGATGCAACTGGCATCTGAGGTGAGCGCTATCTTGTCAAACCTTCAACTTGTGGGATCCGACACTAATTCTAGGTAGGTAGTGTCAAAATTGCTTTGAATTATTGGATGCCAGTGGGTGTCTGGAGAACTGGCTGTTGGAGTCAGAAAATGCTGCAGAAATTCCACGCCCATTTAGAAGATGAACAAACTGAGGCCCCAACAGATGAAAATAACTTGCCTGCTGTTCAAGAAAGCAAATGCAAGACTTCTCCCCTGAATTCTGGGAGCTGTTCTAGCAAATTATTGAACTTGAAGTAGGGATCCTGGGGCCCCAATTTACAGTCAGTTGGTCAGATGCAACTGGCATCTGAGGTGAGCGCATCTTGTCAAACCTTCAACTTGTGGGATCCGACACTAATTCTAGGTAGGTAGTGTCAGAATTGCTTTGAATTATTGGATGCCAGTGGGTGTCTGGAGAACTGGCTGTTGGAGTCAGAAAATGCTGCAGAAATTCCACGCCCATTTAGAAGATGAACAAACTGAGGCCCCAACAGATGAAAATAACTTGCCTGCTGTTCAAGAACCAAACAGGAATTCATACCTCGGGCTGTCTGAACTCAAAAGCAGTCCTTCATCCCTAATTTGGAGAAGGCAATGACAACCCACTCCAGTACTCTTGCCTGGAAAATCCCATGGATGGAGGAGCCTGGTAGGCTGCAGTCCATGGGGTCGCGAAGAGTCGGAAACGACTAAAGCGACTTAGCAGCAGCATCTCTAATTTACACAGTCCCCCCCATGAGGACTGCTGTTTGGTACATTTTGCCTTATTTTTTTCCTTTAATATTTTTTTAAATGGCATTTATAATAGAGGGCTCAGAAGAAAGAATATGTATGGCCAGTATTTTTCACAAATATATCCATTCTTTCTAAAACACTGAAAAGGCCTTGGCATCCTAAATAGTCCCCAAATGACATATTAGGAGAAAATCCTACATTTTTAAAGAAGCTTTTACTTTTCTGGTAGTGGCATCATGTTGACTCACACGAGAAAATCGCACAAGAAAAAGATTCCAGTTCTCTTGGTATACCTGCCCTGCAGAGGCTCCAGGTCTGCTCAGCATGGACTGCTGCCAGGAGTCCAGCAGGGTCCTGGGAGTGTCTCCGAGGCTGGATGGGGGCCCCAGATCTGGTGAGGAGATGGCCTCTGGCTGGCCTTGGAAAACCCTGTTCCATCCCTAGACTCTGCCAAGGTCATGAGGCTTCCCTGGGAGAGTTAGCTGAGCACAGGTCTTTGTCTGAGTGAGGGTCAGGGCCAAGAGGCAGCTCACAGTTCTCCAGACTGCAGAGGCAGCTGGGGACTGGCTGATGCTCACAGAAGCTGGGGACACAGTATCCCTCAGTACCCCATCCCCTGAACCTGCTCAGCCTCCAGTCCCCCAGAGAAGTGAAGAGCCCTGCCAACCCCCTTCTTCCCCCTGGAACAGCCAGTGAATTTCCCAAGGTCACACAGCTTGCAAAACAAACCTATCTGATGCCACAGTCCTCAGTCTCCAAGCCTGGGGTGAAGGGCATGAGGTCTGGGTCCAGGCTGCCTGGGTTCGAGTCTTCACCGGAGGATTCTCCCTTCTTGTCCTCCCACCATATCCTACCCATCCCACCCCTTACAGCTGTCAAGTCCTCCCCCTTCTCCCCAGCCCAGAGCTGCTTTCCCTGCATTTTCAGGCTGAAGAGTTCATGGCTGTGACAGCACGTGACAGTGGGCAATCACTGCCTGCCAGCAGTGTGCACGGATCAACTCACTTGATTCTCACGCCCCCATGAGGCGGATGCTCTTATTAACCCCACTGTACAGATGAGGAGACTGACTTCCCTAGTGGCTCAGATGGTAAAGCCTACAATCGGAGAAGGCAATGGCACCCCACTCCAGTACTCTTGCCTGGAAAATCCCATGGACGGAGGAGCCTGGTGGGCTGCAGTCCATGGGGTCACGAAGAGTCGGACATGACTAAGCAACTTCACTTTCACTTTTCACTTTAATGCATTAGAGAAGGAAATGGCAACCCACTCCAGTGTTCCTGCCTGGAGGATCCCAGGGATTGGGGAGCCTGGTGGGCTGCCGTCTATGGGGTCTCACAGAGTCGGACACAACTGAAGCAACTTAGCAGCAGCTGCTGCCTACAATGCAGGAGACCCGGGTTCAATCCCTGGGTTGGGAAGATCCCCTGGAGAAGGCAATGGCAACCCACTCCAGTATTCTTGCCTGGAAAATCCCATGGACGGAGGAGCCTGGTGGTCCAAGGGGTCACAAAGAGTCAGACACAACTGAGCGACTTCACTTCACAGATGAGGAGACTGAGGCCCAGAGCCCTGTGTCAGTCGCCAACACGATGTCAGAGTCACACATTCCACTGAAGACTCGAACCCGACCCAATGCACTTCACCCCAGACTCAGAGACTGAGGGCTGCGGCATCAGATGGGTCCCGTTTGCAAGCTGTGTGACCTTAGGAAATTCACTTCATCTCTCAAGTCCGTTTCTGCATCTGTAAAATCAGAATGCCGATCTTGCCTTGGGTTGTGGAAAAGATAAGATGAAATAACACACACAAAGCTCCATGTGTTTGCTGTTATTTCATACTGACTGCCTTCCTGCCTCCCCTCTCCTCTCCTGGGTCCCACCTGGCAGGCTGAGTAATCTCTCTCAAATGCCATTTCGATCCTGTTACTCCCTGATTAAAACCTTCCACATCTCTAAAGCTCCTCATTGCTTCAAGATACAATCCTCTCCCTTTACTCCGAAATTCAAGTGCTCCCTGACATGGTCTCTGAAGTTCCTTCCCCCATTCATCTCCTCCCCCTGCCCATCCTGCTCTGGATTCTCCCTCTCATGGCCCACGCTTCATCTTCCCAGTTTTTCCCTTACATACCAGGCTTCTCACAGCCTCCCTCTGCACAGGCTATTCCTGCCTCGCTGGAACACAGTCCCTCTGTGTCCTCTTGGCTCTCTCTGGCTCAGACCTCAAGACTCAAGTTGAAGGTCACCACCTCTGTGGCCCCCTTTCTCTGCATGGGTGAACTGGCCAACACTTTCCCCTACACTCTGCCTTGTAATGCCTTTACTGTTACTCTTATCAGGTCCTATGGAAATATGGCTTCTGTCTATTCTAGAATACAAGCTCCTTGGGGCAGAGAGTATATACAGATGAACCAGCCCTGGCTGGAGGCTGGGAGTCCCAAGCTGCCCTAACCCTAGGACCCTGAGGTCCTCTCCAGCATTACCACCTGTTTGCCTGGTTGGGACAGAGAAGCCCCTGCCCAGGGAGGATGCTCTGGCACCAAGGATCAGAAGTGCCCTTCGTTGGAAGAGGCCTTTGGAGGGATCTGCCTAGCTCACCATCACCTCCTTCTCCCCAAACTGCTGTCCCACCCAGAGGCAGACCAGTTTCCTAGACAAAGCTGATTAGTGAAAGTCGATCAGTCGTGTCAGACTCTTTGCAAATCCATGGACTATACAGTCCCTGGAGTTCTCTAGGCCACAATACTGGAGTGAGTAGCCTTTCCCTTCCTCCAGGGGATCTTCCCAACCCAAGGATTGAACCTGGGTCTCCTGCATTACAGACAGATTCTTTACCAGCTGAGCCACCAGGGAAGCCCAAGAATACTGGAGTAGGTAGCCTAAACCATCACCAGCGGATCTTCCTGACCCAGGTATTGAACCAGGGTCTCCTTCATTGCAGGTGGATTCTTTACCATCTGAGCTACCAAGGCAGCTGATTAGACTATAGACCATTTGGTGGTCCCAAATGGTCCAGTCTCAGCCCAGAATCACGTTTGAAGTCACAAGACACAGCCATGCAACAGGATATTAAGAATTTCAGCCTGTACATGGATTTCAAGAACATTAAAGGGATCCAGGTCAGAACTCACAGCACCAGCTTCTCCCCAGCCCCTCTGCGCTCCCCAGTCTCAAACCTGCACCTGCTCTGCCCTTTCACACATCCAGTCTCCACGATTCCCTCTCTGTTCTCCTTTCCTCTCCTCCCTTCCTCCCAGTTCCTTATTATTTGCATCATCTCAGCCTCTCGTCTCTCCTTCCATCTCTCTGTTCCTGCCTCCTATATCCATTCTTCTGACTCTTTAGGACAGAAGATCTGGGAACAGGCTGGCAAACAGTGGATGGAGGGTGGGGGCAGGGGGTGGGAATGCACTTCACATTGGCACATTGATAAATATTGTCCCCAGCATGCGCACTTCCTCCTGTTAGGGCCTGACACGTCCTTCTATTACTCTCTTATTCCTGCTAAAATTCTCACATGTGATTTGCATAGTATTACTGTATTTCTCCTCAGGACTCACCATAAGCCATATTACCCATCTTTCCCCACGCTTTGTCAGCCTTTTACAGTTCACAGTTCCCTTTTACATTCACTGTCTCCCTTGAACTTCATGATAACCCTATGGGGATGCTGCAGTATTGTCCCCGTTTTACAGAGGGAAAACTAAAATTCACGGATGCCAAGTCACCTGCCCAAGGTGCCACCAGCAGGATTTGAACTCAGATCTTCCTGAGTCCAGGGCAGAGCTCTTCAACACTGCTCTCCACTGTCTTTAAATCCTCTGACAGCTGATGCTAAGGCCATTTTTATTTTGACACACACGTGCACAATCACATCCACCCCCATGGAAACACATCCAGGTTCACACACATATACTCCCACATGCAGAATGACCTGCAGACACTCATCAGTGGATATACACACAGAACCCCACCAGGGTGAGGACACGCACTCAGGTACACGTGCTCACACGCAGACATACAGCCTCCAAAACGCACGCGCTTGGTGGAGCTAGTGGGAAGAACCTGCCTGCCAGTGCAGAAAGCATGAGACGCAGGTTCAGTCCCTGGGTTGGGAAGATCCCCTGGAGAAGGAAATGGCAACCCACTCCAATACTCTTGCCTGGAGAATCCCATTGACAGAGGAACCTGGTGGGCTACAGTCCACAGGGTTGCAAAAAATAGGACATGACTGAAGTGACTTTGCACACACACACTTGCACTGCTAGAAAGCTTCATTAACATGGACAAGAGTGGGGCCAGCCCCACAGCTCCTCCTGTGGTCCTGCACAGCCTTTGGTCACCCGCAGGCCCCCCAGTGCCACGGCCTTCTCTGCCTGAGTTTCTCTCCCCTCAGCTCCTCCTGCACATTCTTCGTGCCCTTTCCTGAACTCAGCTCTGCCACCAGGCTCTGCTGGGACCTTGTTATTTTTACAGCTGCAGGGAGCGAACTCTTTGAGAAGGGAAGGCTTTGCTAAGAGGGCAGATGCCTAAGGCTCTGAGTCACTGCTGGCCCAGCCCTGGGGGGCAAAATCCCCTCCCTCTGCCCACCCCCGGCTCAGCTAGATGGTGTCTGTGGTCAGCCTGGGCCAGCTCCAGTGTCTGCCAGAGGGACCTTCCCTGGTGAGCTGGCTCAGTGCCACTACCAACTCTCCCCCGGGGTGGGGGGCACCCTGGATTGGCTCTGGGCCTGGAAAGGTCCCTAGACTAGCAGTCAGGGGAAGGGGACTCTGTGTTGGTGAGGATGGAACAGATCCCTAGGAGTTTCCCCAGTTCACTTCCCCTTGCAGGGCAGAGAGCTTTGGGGCTATGCCCGTTGGTGTGCATCAAGGAAACTTCAGAATGGTTCTAGGACCAAGGGGCCTGCCCAGGACCCTGGAGGGGGGACAAGCTATTTCTAGGTGGGGGTCTTTACAAGAGGGAAGGAGAGAGTGGGAGGGGAAAGGGAGAGATTTGGGGTTTGGGGACAGGAGGAGGAAAGTGGAGCATGTCTTATCACGGAGGGAGTCTCCTGCTAGATGCAGAGACCAGGGAAGACCATCTCCTGAAGACACTTGCATCTGGCACCGCCTCCATGACTCCTCATCCATTCACCTGCTGAGACAGTGGGACTTTGGATTCCTATTGCTGACTTCCATTCCCCTCTGGGCAGTCAGTTCAGCCAAAGTGATATCCTTCCTGCCTGCCCACCATCCGGCTGGAAAGACCCTTCCAGGGTCCCTCCCTTGCTTCCCCACCTCTGAGACCCACATCCAGCCTCCTGGGCCCCAGGGCCTCTGCCAAGAGTTGTCTACAAAGTTGGGACCCCTCTGAGTCCCTGGCTGTCAAGGAGCAGCTCCCAGGACAGCCCAGGGGACCTTTTCTGGCCCAGGGCCTGGAGAGGCCTCTGAGGGCTCCCCCAACATACCCACCCTCTTTCCGCTGAAGAGAAGGAATGTTGCTGATTTCAGTGTAAGACCTCATTAGTTCGCTTTCCAGACCAGAAAGCCCCGCACATGGAGTTAATTCCCCATTCTGACATAGGGCTAGTGCCAGCCAGAATTGGGAATTTTGCTGAATACCCACTGGGCACCACTGTTTCCATCACAGGGTTAATTAGTCCCCATGAGCGTCAGCCAAGGGAGGCTGCTTGGGCTGGGAGTCCAGAGCTCCTGATGCTGAATGTACATCTGCCAGTGATATCTGGGTGAGCTTTGTTAGACAAGCCTCTTTTCTTCTCTGGGCTTCAGTTTTCCCATCTGCAAAACGAGCAGGTAAGCCTGGAACCCAGAGTCTTTTCCAACTGACTGGAACTTTCCAGGACATTCTGTGATGCTGACATTCTGGAACAGCCTACCACGGCCTAGGAGATCTAGGGTGGCGTTCTAAGTCATTCCATGACACTTACAGCCATCCACAGCAGTCTGTGATGACATTGGAAGGTGGTCCTTGACATCCAATGACACTTACAGCCATCTACAGCATTCTGTGACATCTTTTGACATTTACAACAATTTATGACATTTACAAGAATTCACGATATCCTGTGACATTCTTTGACATTCCAGAGCATTTTACGACATTCCTTGACATTCAACAGCACTCTGTGGCATTCTCGCCACGATATTCTGTGGCATTATGTGACATCTTAAATTTATATCATGTAGGTTTGTCTCTCTTCCAAGGAGCCTCCCTGACATAGCCAGAGAGGCCACATCTCCCCTCAAGACCCTCTTCCAATTCTCCTCCTGCCCAAGATGCAGGACACCTCTGTGGTCAAAAGTTCATGAACTGGAGCCTCTAGAGCCAACAGCCATTCCAGTATCCTTATCTGTGCTTTGGGGGGCAGGGAATAATCTCTCCCACAATAGTCATCTCCTCAGGGTGTTTTACTCTTAAAGAAATCTTCCCCCCTCCTTCCCACCCCTGCTGCCACCAGAATATTCCAATTAATGGCCCCTTCCTCTAGGATAAGAGAGTCCCTTTGGCATAGTATTAAGCTTAAACATATAACACCAAGTATTTTAAAAACTTTGAGCTCTGGGAATGGTAATTTTATACAGTTCAACCTAATGGAACAGAAAGAATGTGGATTTGGGAATCAGACAGGTCCAGGGACAAATATGAGTGCTGCTATTTCTTATCTGGTGAAACTTCAGGCAACCTCACTAGACCTCACTTTCCTCATTCATAAATGGAGATAACTCCTTATTCAAAGGGTTGTAGAGGATTCAACCAAATAATTCAGGTACAGATCTAGGCAGAATAAGAAGTCCCTGAAAATGTTCTTTCCCCTTTTATCCTTCCCCAGAACAACAGTGGGACTTCCCAGGTGGCTCGGTGGTAAAGAATCCACCTGCCAAGGCAGGACACGAGGGTTTGATCCCTGGGTTGAGAAGATCCCCTGGAGAAGGCAATGGCAACCCACTCCAGTATTCTTGCCTGGAAAATTCCATGGACAGAGGAGCCTGGCAGACTATGGTCCACAGAGTCCCAAGAGAGCTGGACACGACTTAGCAATTAAAGAACAACAGAACAACAGTGAAACAGCTCATGCATGAGACAACACAAGTTGAAAAAGAGAACCCAGGTTGGGGTCTTGGTCCAGTGACCTCCTCACTGTGTATTCCTGAGGTCTGTTCCGTAGACCTTAGTTTTCCCGTCTGTAAAATGGAGCAGGAGACACTCAGATCAACTTGAGGACCTTCTGGCTCTGACGGTCTGGGCTTCTCTGGCTGGGAAGGGGAGGGTACAGAACAGGGAATCCTGAAGTCTGGTGGGGTAAGCCTGGGGCAGCAATGGGTCACCATAATCTGTGAGGGCAGGACATTGCAATGCGGGAGAAGCAGGTCAGACCTGAACAGTGCTTCTTGCTAACCATTGCAAGATGACAGTCTTGGTTGTAATGCTGCTCCTCTACAGCGTTTTAGGAGCATGGCCCCAAGATCTCTGGCTGAGTAGGTGGACAGATACCCCATTCGGTGTGAGGTACCATCTCCAGCCCTCCAGGCTGAGTGGTGGTGGGAAGGACTCAAGCTGGTGTGGAAACGTTAAGAGACTGCACCCCCTGGTGGCCAGGCGCTGTCATTGCAATATAGGGCTCCCAGCCCGGGGAGATGACACCCGCTGACCGGGACTGGGTCTTAGAGGGCAAATTTCTTTCCAAGAGGAAGGACCCTGGGGGCAAGTCTTGGAAAGAGGGTGACTCAAGTTGGGGCAAGCCTGGAGGGCGGAAGGCTATTAAGACCCTTCAGTAACCTCATCAACAGAGTTTCCTGATCACCTACTGTGTGTCAGACAGCGTCTTGGGCTCTCCAGCCGTGTCGTAGATGAGGCCCTTGCTCTGCGAGGAGCTCACAGCTCAGCCTGCTGAGGACCTATTTATGTGCCCTGGACTCCTCACAACACTCCTGGGAGGTGAGAATGATCGTTCCCATTTTACAGGTGAGGAAACTGAGGCCCAAAGCCACACAGCTCTAAGGGTTCGGAGCCGGGATTCTTTCTTAGCTGGATGACCCCAAAACTGCCCATCACATGACGTCTGTGTGGTAGCAGGAGCCCAGGCGCTGTCAGGCACAAGCCGCCCCCGTCCCAGGCAGCCTCCTCAGGGACACGGGGCCTGTGAGGTGCCCCCCGGGTTCAGCCAGGGAAGGAGCGCCCCCATGGCCACGCGCTGTGCCCCACGGGGCCTCCTCGCACAAGCAGGGGGGTGCTCCCCGACAGGCAGGCTCCTGGGAGCCCGGGCATTGTTCTCATTGTCTCGGGCCTCCCTTTGTCTCAGGAACATCCGGGGCTGGCTCCTCCCCTGGCGGGGATGGGGGCCAGCTGCCTGGAGAGCCCCGGACTGCTGCTGCCGCTCATTAGAGCCCTCACAAACGCCTCTCTCGCGGGACTCCCCACCCCGGGGTCTGAGGGAGTTTGACACGAATCTAAAAATAGCTGCTGTTTTGTTCCTTTGTGGGAGGGGAGGGGCTGGCAGAGGGGCTCCAGCTCCCCTTAATGACCTGCCCACAAAGAACAAAGCCTTTTCTCTGCATTCGCTCTCGCTTCCGCAGAGGCCTCCTCAGCTCACTGAGATGGAGCCTGAATGGTGGTCCTGCTGGTGGAGGCAGGGCCTGGGTCCAGGCCTCCAAGCCGGGAGGCTCCAGGCCCCAGGCTGGCGGGTGGCCGCGCCCAGGGCGCAGTGAGTCCTGTGGGCGGGGCTCGGCCGGGGGAGGGGCCCGCCCGTGTCCTGCGACATTGTGTGTGATGTCACACCACATGGCGAGTGCATGGAGTATGGTCGCCGCTCGGTCCCGTCCGACTGTTGGCGACCTCGTGGACTGTAGCCCGCCAGGCTCCTCTGTCCATGGAATGCTCCAGCAAGAATGCCGGAGTGGGTTGCCATTCCCTTCTCCAGCGCATCTTCTCCACCCGGAGATTGAACCCAGGTCTCCCGCATTGCAGGCAGATTCTTAACCGTCTGGGCTCTCAGGGAAGCCCCAAAAGGATGGAGTCTGGGACCGCAAATGGCTGTTTGTGGGCAGGTGACTCTGAGTTTATGCGTCACTGAGCCTGGCTGTGCACAGATGACACCATAAGTGAGTGAACCTCGCCACACACAGGGGACACACAATTGCTATGTGTTGGTTTGACACAGGAGATGGGGCAGACTCTGCAGGTGACACTGGAGGTGGAGCTAACTGCAGTGACATCATTAAGTGTCATTGGGAGAAAAACGGCCATCAGAGGTAAACAGAGCACACTCCTGCTGTGTCCAGGGGAGGGAAGGAAGAGTGGGACTTGGGGAGTGGTCAGGAGGGTCCCGGCTTCATCCTAATGTTTGGGTCAGTTGCTCAAAGGGAGAACATATTTATATATTGCTGTCAAACTTTAAAAAGATTTCAAGCCCTGGTGGTCCAGTGGCTAAGACTCCACACTCCCATAGCAGGGGGCCTGGGTTCAATCCCTGGTCAGAGAATTAGATCCCACAGGCTAAAGATCCCACATGCTGCAACCAAGACCTGGCACAGCCAAATAAATAAATAAAAATTAAAAAACAGATTTATCCAGATGCAACAGAAAGCTATTTGTTGTTAATCTAGGCCATGTGATTATGAGTGATGATTGTACTACTCTTTGGGTTTTTCTGAATTTTTAACCTCTCAAAAAAATCATCAAAAGCAGTGCATGCTCATGGTGGAGTTTGTTATACACGAAAGTTAACAGCAACTTCACGTCTATACATACGCTGTCCTACATGCTGTACGTGGATACCACAACCCTAGGAAGGGAGAATTCTCAGCACCTGCCATTATACAGATGGGGAAAGTGAAGCTCAGAAGCCCTCAGGCAGGTCCGCAGTTCTCACCTCATCTTCCACACCACGTGGGATTTCACGAAAACTCAAAATCTTCTGCTGGATAACCCTGCCACTAAAAGGATGGAACATGTGTCCCGTGTATTAGTCACCTGTGCTGCATTAAAATACCATCCCCAGATGCAATGAGTTAAAATAAGTCATCATCATTTAATATCTCTCATGATTTCTCTGAGGGGTGGCTTTGATGGGGCAGTTCCGGCTGAATGACTCCTGAGATTCCAGTAAGATGCTGGAGGGCTGCAGAATGTTGACTGGGAATGAGGATCCACTTCCAGGTTGGCTCGCTCACATTTCTAACAAGCCAGTGAGGGCTATGTTGTCTGCACGGGCAGCTGGAGCTCCCTCATCACATGGTGCCTGGGATCCAAGAGTGAGCTTCCCAGGAGACTAGGCAGAAGCTGTGTCAGCTCCTGTGACCTGGTCTTGAAATCCAAGCATCACATGGCATCACTTCCACAGTATTCTATTGGCCATGGGGGTCGGGTCTGATTCAGTGTAGGGGTGAATTGTCAGGGACTATGAGGGGGCTGCCATTTTTACCCTACGTACAAGCTAAGAAGTTAGGCTTCTTAGATGCCCTCACTTCTTGGATGCTGACAGAAGATGTGCGGCTCCAGGGTCAGACACGGAGGACAGTTTACTATTCACAGCGATAGCAACAGCCAGAGAAGCAGCTTTTTCTTTTTCAGCCAGTGCCCAGTTCCCACAGATCAGCATACAGAGAGCTAGAAGTCATCTGCTCGCTCGGTGGGCTGTATTAGAGGAGACAGCCCTGAGCAGAGGGAACCCACAGCTTCTATAGTGGGCAGGAGCATGCCTGCACTTTGCCACAGAGGGAGACATTTCTTTCTCTGTCTTCCGAGGAAGTTTGCCCCCCACACATCTTTGATGAGAGCCCAGAACAAACAACAGTCATGCCTTGCTCATAAGTCCTACCAAAATGCGAGACTCTGTCTTAGTCAGCTTGGGCCGCCAGAACACAGTTCCATGGACTGAGAGGCTTAAACAACAGAAGTTTGGTTTTCACAATTGCAGAGACCAGAGAGTCCACGGTCAAGATGCCGGCCAATTTGGCTGCTTGTGAGAGATCTCTTCTTGGTTTGTAGGTAGCCGCTTCTTACTGTGTCCTCACATGGCAGAGAGATGGAGATTGAGAAACTCTCTAGGAGAGAGCTCTATAAAGCCACCAGTCCTGTGGGATTAGGATCCCACCCTTATGACTTTATTTAACCTTAATCACCTCCGCAAGGGCTTACCTGTTGGCACAGAGGTAAAGAATCCTCCTACCAGTGCAGGAGACATGAGTTCAGTCCCTGGTCTGGGAAGATTCCCTGGAGAAGGGAATGGCTACCCGCTCCAGTATTCCTGCCTGGGAAATCCCATGGACAGAGTCTACAGTCCACAGGGTCGCAGAGTCAGCCATGACTTAGCTACTAAACAATGACACCTGCAAAGTCCTGACTCCAAATACAGTCACATTGGGGGTTAGGGTGCTAACATATGGATTTTGAAGACACACAATTCAGTCCATAGCAAAGTCCAGCAGAACTGGTCCCAATAAGGTCTAGCCAAGAAGGTGACCACGAGGGTCATCTCAGAAGCCGGGCACCACAGCCTAGGTTTTGTGGTGGTGTCCTCAGGCGATCTCTTCCTAAGGTGAAAATGGGGAGTGGAGGCCATGGCCTCTTTGTCATTAATCATAACATCCCTTCACTATGGGCTTCCCTGATGGCGCAGATGGTGAAGAATCTGCCTGCAATACGGGACCCCTGGGTGCGATACCTGGGTAAGGAAGATACTCTGGGGAAGGGAATGGCTCCCCACTTCAGTATTCTAACCTGGAGAATTCCATGGGCAGAGGAGCCTAGCGGCTACCCACAGGGATGTAAAGAGTTGGACATGACTGAGCAACTAATACTTTCACTTTCCGTTCACTAACGCCCTTAACCAGCTGCCATCCCTAAGCCAAGCTCAAAGGGTAGGAACTGGGGCCCTCCTGTCTCCCTCTCTCACTGCCTTCCCTGCCCTTCTCTCCCCACTCCATCTTTGGGGTAGGCTTTCCCCAAGGTCACATCTTTCCTCCCAAGGCTAACCACATGGCCAAATTTTTAATTGATAAATAGGAACTCTACGAAGTTGACTGTTTTCTAGCTACAAAATCCTATTTCTGAGTGTCTGAAGCTGAATTTGCCATTCTCTTTTTCCTTCTTCTAGATGTTCCCAATTCCCCCCAGATTAATGGACGTTCCCTGACCAACTATTGCAAAGATCAAAAATTTTTTTAAAGCACATTAACAGTTTTCACACTATTAAGTCTTTTTACACACCAAATTGTTCAGAAGCACAAGGAGAACTAACATGCATTGTCGTAAATTTTGCTTTTCATAATAAAAAACATATTCAAGGGACTTTCCTGGTACTCCAGTGGTTGCCAATGCAAGGGATGCGGGTTTGATCTGGGGTCAGGGAACTAAGATGCCACATGCCTTGGGGCAAGTAAGCCCATGTGCCTCAACTACTGAGCCTACGCTCCAGAGCCTACGCTCGGCAGCTAGAGGGAAGCCCACGTGCCATAGCAAAGAGCCTGCCAGCTACAACGCAAGATTCCACATGCCACATGGCCAAAGAAATAAATATTTTGAAAACACATGTAGGAATAAACTAGTTTAAAAAAAATTTTTGAGGACTTCCCTGGTGGTTCAGTGGCTAAGAATCTGCCTGCCTACGCTGGGGACATGGGTATGGTCCTTGGTCTGGAAAGATTCCATGTGCTGCAGGGCAGCTAAAGCCCACGAGCTGAAACTACTGCAGCCCATACACCGAGAGCCCGTGCTCTGCAACAAGAGAAGCCGCTGCAGTAAGAGGCCCATGCACCACAGCAAAGAGTTGTCCCCACTCGCCATCATAAGAACAAAGCCAGCACATAACAACGGAGACCCAGCATAACCAAAAATCAACAATAAAATTATAAATCAATAAATATTCGAGATTCGTCAGTAATATAGATCTACTTCATTCTTTTTTGATAGTGCTATAGTATTCCAGAGTTATAGATATACCACAATGTATTCAATCCTGATTCTCCTGAAGGACATTTAAGTTGTCTCTAATATTTTTGTATTACTGGCAATGCAGGGAGTAACCTTATTTTTGCATGCACATGCTAGTAATTTTGTAGGATAAAATTTTTCAGGGGAATTGCTGGCACATAGAATACATGCTCCCATCATTTCATGACAAAATAGGGCAAAAGTGGAAACAGTGACAGATTTTCTCAGGCTCCAAAATCACTGTGGATGGTGATTGCAGCCATGAAATTAAGAAATGCTTGCTCCTTGGGAGAAAAACTATGACAAACCTAGACAGAGACATCACTTTGCCAACAAAGATTCGTACAGTCAAAGCTATGTTTTTTCCAGTAGTCATGTATGGATATGAGAGTTGGACCATAAAGACGGCTGAGCGCCAGACAGTTGATATCTTTGAACTGTGGTACTGGAGAAGACTCTTGAGAATCCCTTGGGCAGCAAGATCAAACCAGTCAATGTCAATCCTCAAGGAAATCAGTCCAGAATATTCACTGGAAGGGCTGATGCTGAAGCTGAAGCTCCAGTACTTCGGCCACCTGATGTGAAGAACTGACTCATTGGAAAAGACCCTGATGCTGGGAAAGATTGAAGGTAAAAGAAGAAGAGGGAAGCCGAGGATGAGATGGTTAGATAGCAGCACTGACTCAATGGACATAAATCAGAGCAAACTCTGGGAGATAGTAAAGTATAGGGAAGCCTGGCATGCTGCAGTCCATGGAGTCACCAAGAATCAGATGTGACCTAACAACAGAACAACAACAGAATACATATATTTATTTTTTTATAAATATGACTAAATTTCTCCCTAAATTAATTAGAATTAATGGTGTGATCACTCACCTAGAACCAGACATCCTGGAATGTGAAATCAAGTGGGCCTTAGAAAGCATCACTATGAACAAAGCTAGTGGAGGTGATGGAATTCCAGTGGAGCTATTTCAAATCCTAAAAGATGATGCTGTGAAAGTGCTGCACTCAGTATGCCAGCAAATTTGGAAAACACAGCAGTGGCCACAGGACTGGAANTTACCTTACCTATGCTTATGGTTGGTAGTGGTTTAGTCTCTAAGTCATGTCTGACTCTTGCAATCCCATGAACTGGGGCCCATCAGGCTCCTCTGTCCAGGGGATTTCCCAAGCAAGAATACTAGAGTGGGTTGCCATTTCCTCCTCCAAGGGATCTTCCTTACCCAGGGAATGAACCTGAGTTTCCTGCATTGCAGGTGGATTCTTTCATGCTGTACCACCAGGGAAGCCCTTGGTATGCTTACAGTGAGATAGTTATCATTTCCTATGAGCTCCATTTATTTTTCTCTTTAAATAGTTGATTCTATCAGCTTTCATCCCTGTGAATATTTTCTTTTTTTCTGATTTTCTGATTAGATCTGAGTTATCTGAATTAGTTTTTGAATTGCCTTTTTGAAATTTAGGGAAAACATGACTTTGTTGAAAGGTGGAGGACGGCTGATAATTTGAAGATAACAATAGAAACAGTTGTGCTGTACATGGAGCTTAACAGGAGATTAGTTTCAACATTTCCTGATTTCTAGTTTTTTTTTTTTTTTTAATGGCACCTACATTCTCCGGGACAAAAGCCATGAAAATAATTTCATCTGTATTTCCTCATTCCATACATTCAGTGGGTCAACTCTTCAGTTTCTTCCCTGCCCTGGAGTCATAGTTTGGATTAGAACTTGACTTTTCTTTTCCATCATCATCTGGGGCTGAATTGCTGCTGCCCTGTGCATGTCTGTGTGTGCACACACACGTGTGTATGTGCCTGTTCATGCATGTGTGTGAGTATGTGTGTACACAATTCTAAGAGGGCAGATCTTTGGTAATCTACTGACTGCTGTGTCTCTGCACTTAAAACAGACCTCAAAACCAAGTAGGTGCTCAACTGATGTGTGAAGAAATGATTTGGGGAAGGAGGATGGGTGCTTTAGCTGCTTTGCCCATCGGAAACTGTGCTTTTAGGAAGAAATCAGTCTATCTACCCTCTATCCATCTGATCATCCATTCTTTATGCATGGGTGCCTGAAACCCCTTGTGAAAAGAGACAGGTTTAAAAAAAAGAATTAATTGCAGTTATTAGCTAGAACTTTTTCCATAATATTAATAGAAACTGACTTGAACTAGATCAAATACAAGGGCGGAACTTATTGTAAGGCTGTGGGTTGTTTCTGTGGCAATCACAGAGATGTAGCTGGACTTTAGGAAGGGGAATGAAAGGTTTTGGGGCTTTTTCTTCCTTTCTGAATGTCTGCTTTTGTCTATTATTTTGTATTAATCCTAAAGACCAGTTTCTTCTTCTTCTTGGACCACGGAAATGCAAGATTGTAGCCATGGGACAGTTCCTGAATTTGCATCTCCTCTATTCAAGAGCCTAGCCTAGGCTGAATTAGAATCTCTGTCTTATTCCAAATTTTCAAAAGTTCCAAGCAACTGTGACTTAGGGGCAGGGCCATGCTGTAGAAGCACAGCTTGGGACCTGTGGCCTGTGGAGTAGTTAAGGGGACTTTGAAGTGTTTGCAGACACAACGAAGGGGTCCATAGTTATTATCATGAGCCAGGCTGTGGGCTGCTTGTAACAGGCTGTCTTTATCAGTGAAACTACTAAACTTTTTACCTTTACCTTAGGACTGTCTATCTGGACTCACTCCATTTTGGTCAGGATTTCACAAGAATATTCTAGAGAGGGAAATGTTTGTAGGAGTAATGAAATTCCAAGGATATGGACTATATGGGAAAGGGTGGAACAATTAACACATGAGAATTGGGATTAATGGTAACTTTCATTAAGGACACAGTTCACCACTGTGTTTAATTACTCTCCCTTCAACTGGGATTGATGGACTTAGCTGTTCTGTGAGGTTATGTATATCATATGCAGTACTTAGGACATACTTGAACAAGAGTATTCATTGTTTGAAATTATTATATAACTGGATATTCAGTATTTTATCTGCAACCTAGTATTTTGTCAACATCCTTAATTATAGTTGGAAAGGAAGGTATGTGTAAATTAGAATTGATTAATCATATTTTTGATGTTCTGGTGTTTTGGCACATCTCAATAAGTGAAAGTGTTTGGCATCAAATTTTAAACAATTTATTACAATAGGTACATATTCCTGGAAGACAAGGTTGAGGGCAATGCAAAAAAAGTGGTGATCAATGGGGTAAATATTAGATTTGAGTTAAATTTCAGTGTTCTCTTTTCTACTCTAAAAACTAAACAAATCAACCCTCAGAAACCCCGCTCAGCTGTGTTTGTACTTTTGTCATTAGAGATTTATTCCTTTGGCTTAAATTTCCTGCCTGCATTCTGAAAAGGTGAATAGCTGCTTAGAACAGCAACAAATCTCATCAGGCATTTTATACCTTATCAAAGTCTTTCAATGAATAAGTCATATAGTTTCAGGTGCTTGCTCTTCCATCTATAACCAGTCAAAATTAATTACTCCCCCCTTCTGCATTCTGTTAGGTTCATTTATTCCTTCTACAAACCTTTGTTGAGTACCTACTATTTATTAAGTATCAGGTAGTTTTTTAGACACAGGATGGAGAGTGATGCCAAAACATCCTTGCTCTTGCCTATCAGCATTCTCAGCGCTGTGCATGGGTATCTGTAGGCTTGGGGCTCCTTGGAATGGGGACCATGATTTACCCATCTCTGTAAGTTGGGCTTCTACATAGAATCACACGGTTGTCAGATTGATCCCTGGTGCCTGAAGAGTTCAAGAAGGGAAAGTTCCAGAAAGTGGCCAAATGAGCTGAAGACACATTGGCTCCATTCATGGTTTGCTGATTGATAGGCTGTCTCGTTCTAGAGGGCTGGCTGCCAATCAGTCTCAAATCTCGGTCCATAATCCCTCTGAATGTTCCGGGGTGATATGGAATTCTCTTGCTCCACAAGTGGACTAGTGCTGGGCACAACACTGTGGGAGGGGCATGGAAGTGAAGGGAAGAGTCTTCAGGGAAGAAAAGCCATTTCATTTAATGCAAGGCTTGGATTATTATTTCCTCTAGCCCAGCAGGTGTCTCAGAAATTGTCTGGCGGCTCAGACGGGGCTTGGAGAGGCATTTTGCCAAGTATTACATTTGATATACTATAGGAAAAGGCAATTCACTTTTTCTGAAGCTGTTGATGACTGCTCTGATTTCTGGGGAGAGTTCTCTACATTCATGACAGTTTGACTTCTTCCCTTTGACTATTCCCTTCTCCATCAAAGCATCATAAACTTCCAGAGCCAGAGGGAACTTTAGACATCAGAAAGGTTACACCTTTTATTTAGCTGATCAGGGTAAAAGGGTTTAGAGAGTTGAAGTTACTTGCCAGAGGACGCTTAGGAAATTACACTTTTGATTCCTAGTTTGGTACTTCACTGTTTCCGTAAATGATTTATAAACTTTATTTTTATTGCAAGAGTCTTTTTTTAAAATCAATCACATGAGGGTTACATATAAGTTCAGTTCAGTTCAGTCACTCAGTCGGGTCCGACTCTTTGTGACCCCATGAGTCACAGCACACCAGGCCTTCTTGTCCATCACCAACTCCTAGAGTTCACCCAGACTCACATCCATTGAGTCAGTGATGCCATCCAGCCATCTCATCCTCTGTTGTCCCCTTCTAGTCCTGCCCCCAATCCCTCCCAGCATCAGTCTTTTCCAATGAGTCAACTCTTCACATGAGGTGGCCAAAGTACTGGAGTTTCAGCTTTAGCATCATTCTTTCCAAAGAAATCCCAGGGCTGATCTCCTTCAGAATGGACTGGTTGGATCTCCTTGCAGTCCAAGGGACTCTCAAGAGTCTTCTCCAACACCACAGTTCAAAAGCATCAATTCTTTGGTGCTCAGCCTTCTTCACAGTCCAACTCTCACATCCATACATGACCACAGGAAAAACCATAGTCTTGACTACATGACTATAGTCTTGACTAGATGGAACTTAGTCAGCAAAGTAATGTCTCTGCTTTTGAATATGCTGTCTAGGTTGGTCAAAACTTTTCTTCCAAGGAGTAAGCATCTTTTAATTTCATGGCTGCAATCACCATCTGCAGTGATTTTTGAGCCCAAAAAAATAAAGTCTGATACTGTTTCTACTGTTTCCCCATCTGTTTCCCATGAAGTGATGGGACTGGATGCCATGATCTTCGTTTTCTGAATGTTGAGCTTTAAGCCAACTTTTTCACTCTCCACTTTCACTTTCATCAAGAGGCTTTTTAGTTCGTCTTCACTTTCTGCCATAAGGGTGGTGTCATCTGCATATCTGAGGTTATTGATATTTCTCCCAGCAATCTTGATTCCAGCTGTGTTTCTTGCAGTCCAGCGTTTCTCATGATGTACTCTGCATAAATTGCCACTATTTCCCCATCTATTTCCCATGAAGTGATGGGACTGGATGCCATGATCTTCGTTTTCGCGTACTGGTTAGTAAAAACCATGTGATATATTTAATACCGGGCTTCCCAGGTGGTGTTAGTGGTAATGAATCCACCTGCCAATGCAGGAGATATGAGACACAGGTGTGATCCCTGAGTCGGGAAGATCTCTGAAGGAGGACATGGCAATCCACTCTAGTATTCTTGCCTGGAGAATCTCATGGACAGAGGAGTCTGGCAGGCTAAGTCTGTGGGATGGCAAAGAGTCAGACACGACTGAAGCAATTTAGCATGCATGCAAGCATATTTAATACAAAATTGCAATTATTTAAATACCCATTCCATAAACTTCAAAGTTATCAGTCACTGTAAATAGGCTCATTGAACTTGACATATATATAGGAATATATATTCATAAAAATAGAAACTCAAAGATTAACTTCTGTGTTTCCTCCTTGTCTCATTTGTCAGTCAGTAAAGGTGCATACCATTTTGCTGGTTCTACTCCTCTGCCCACTGTTCCACATACAGAAATAGCCCATGTGTGCACAGCATGAGTGCATACACGCATTTTAGCGGCGCTCACATTCTTGTTCTCTCGGCCTGGAATAAGTGACTGCAGATAAAGCCAAGATCCCCAGGAGTGCTGTTCTAATGCTGAATTTAGCACATCAGGACAATTTCCATAGGAGCCACTTATGATGCCAAAAAACAAAGCTCAGATTTCAGTTTCTGGAGGACACTGAAGGACACGACAAGCTGATGGAGAAGTTTCTTTTCTAAGAATAAATGTCTGTAGTCATAGAAAGGGAGATGGCCAAAGTTCATTATTTTCTGGGAGCCGTCCATATATGGATGTTATAGATTCTCTGCATGCTGAGAAAATACTGACTGCCTTGCTCAACATTGCTTCTGCAACATAGCTTCTGTACAAACCTCCTAAGAATATTTCCTTTTTCACTAAGGATGAATACTCTCTATGATCCATGACATCATGACACTGTGACACCACATCCTAGTGCTGGTCCAAATGACATTCATTAGAGGGATGATGTCACTGAATGAAACTGACTGGGGTATAGAGCCTCACCCCAGAAGAATTTTTAAAAATCATTTCCTTCATTCAGTAAATAATATTTTAAACACATATAATTCATTATTCACTGTAATAAGAATATTTTCTCCTGTACGAGCTGACTCTCCACAGTTTCTCTGTTAAAGCTGTTAAGTCCCAGGACTATGTAGAAGAAACCCAAAAAAATCCCAATTCCTATTTAACAACCAAGAAATGGGTGAGAAGCTGAGTACTTCATTTACCATGTATTTTCTGAATGTACGAGCTGACTCTCCACAGTTTCTCTGTTAAAGCTGTTAAGTCCCAGGACTATGTAGAAGAAACCCAAAAAAATCCCAATTCCTATTTAACAACCAAGAAATGGGTGAGAAGCTGAGTACTTCATTTACCATGTATTTTCTGAGTGCCTACTATGTGCCACGCACTGTCTTAGGTGTTAAGTGCAGGCCACAGGAAGTGACCAAGGTGAGTTTGTTGCTTATCCTCCTGGAGTTTACTACAGACAAGCTAACAGGCAACTCCAGCGATCAGTGCTAGGAGAGGATGGCAGTAAGAAACAGATGAAGCACACACCAGAGGTGCCAAACCAGTCAGAAAAGTCTTCCCAGCAAAGAAAGATGTCTCAGGGAAGACCACATGAAGGAAGACTCACATCCTTCCTGGAAGAAGGGAAGGGATAGCAAGAGAGCAGGTGTTCCAGCAGGAGGACGGATATGATAAGGGCTCAGAGGTGAAGGAGGACCTGCACATTTAGCACATCATCAGTAGGTTTTACGTTCATGTGGTTGGAGCCTAGAATGCTAAAAAGAGTTGCTAAGACTGCTTACTCCTTGGAAGAAAAGTTATAACCAAACTAGATAGCATATTCAAAAGCAGAGACATTACTTTGCCAACTAAGGTCCGTGTAGCCAAGGCTATGGTTTTTCCAGTAGTCATGTATGGATGTGAGAGTTGGACTGTGAAGAAAGCTGAGTGCTGAAGAATTGATGCTTTTGAACTGTGGTGTTGGAGAAGACTCTTGAGAGTCCCTTGGACTGCAAGGAGATCCAACCAGTCCATTCTGAAGGAGATCAGCCCTGGGATTTCTTTGGAAGGAATGATGCCAAAGCTGAAACTCCAGTACTTTGGCCACCTCATGCGAAGAGTTGGCTCATTGGGAAAGACTCTGATGCTGGGAGGGATTGGGGGCAGGAGGAGAAGGGGACAACAGTGGATGAGATGGCTGGATGGCATCACTGACTCTATGGACGTGAGTCTGAGTGAACTCCGGGAGTTGGTGATGGACAAGGAGGCCTGGCGTGCTGCGATTCATGGGGTCGCAAAGAGTCGGACACGACTGAGCGACTGAACTGAACTGAAGACTGAATTTTTGCATCCCTCCAAAATTCTTATGTTGAAACGTAATCCCCAGACTGATGTATTTGTGCAGACTTTGGAGGAGGAGTGATTAGATCAGGAGAGCAGAGTCCTCATAAGTGGAATTAGTGTCCTTATAAAGAAGACCCCAGAGAGATCCCATGCCCCTTGTGAAGGCACAGGTGAGAAGATGTGAGAAGTGAGAAGATGGCTATCTATGAACCAGGAAGCAGGCCCTCCCCTACACTGAACCTGCCAACACCTTGGCCTTCAGCTTGACAGCCTCCAAAACCATGAGAAATAAATTGCTGTAGTCTATAAGCTAGCCAGTCTATGGTATCACATCATAGTAGCTTGAGTGGATAAAGACAGCGGTGATGAGGGCTGAGACTGAAGAGACTGTCCTAGCTGTCTCCGCGCAGCGTGCAGAGCAGCGCGCAGCCCCAGCTGTCCCCAGCATCCAGATTGTTTGCACACAATGTGGCAGACATGTGCTACTACTGCCTGCCTGCCTCCTTTCCTCCAGCTTCTGGTAATAAATCATCTGTTTTTCTGCGATGAGCTTCCCTGCCCCCTCTCAGTTTATATAGCATGGATAGGACTAATCCCATCCCTGTTCTAAGAATGGACATAAAATTCATACATGACAGAGTCCTGCACTCCCTGCCTGAAGTGATTCATTTGGCAGTTAGCACATGTCCAGGGACATGTCTGCAAAGCATGCTCCCAGAGCTTCTGCTTGAACTGCTGGGAAATAAGTCTTCCCACTGGATTGACTGAGATGATAGAATAGCAACCTGGAGCTGCAGGCAGCCATTGGTCCACCATTCATTCAATCTATAATAGTTTCTTGGATAACTAGTATGTGCCTCATGCTGTTGTAGACATTAGGGACACAGGAATAAAAATATAATTCTGCCTTTTAGGTTTTCACTATCAGCTGGAAAGGCAAACAAAATAATCACCTTAGATAAAAATGATAAATGTTACATAGCTTCTTATATGATCACAGAAGGGCAACCAACTCAAGCAGATCTTCCTAGGAGGAAGGAAAAAACGCATTAAACCTTATTGGATAATTAGGACTTAATCGGGTGAATTGAGGCATGGAGGTGGTTCCAGAAGAGGAATCAGTAAGTTCAAAGGCATGGAGGGGAGGCCCAGCTGGACAGGCTCTGGTGACACACCATATTCAATTAGACAGGAAGATAATGCCCTTTCAGGGGAGTATATATACCAATATACTTATCTCGGACAATGAATATGAGTCACGAGCTCCTGAGAAAAGTCTGCAGGGACTCAAATGTGTGGTGGGTGGTATTTATTTGTTTATATGTTGCTTCTTTCCTGAAGATTTGTATATGCTTTGATTTACGTATTATCAGCACACAAGTCATAATGAAAATCATGGACATGAATGACATTGTCAAGGAACAACACAGACTTTAAAATATAAAATAAGATGAAGAATTAAAGGTAAAAGGCAAAGAAAGAGAAGTTCATGAAGACTAAAAAGGCAGAATTGGAACAGCATCAAGGAAACCAAGGCACCAAGACATAGGAAGAGGTAAAGAGAACAAAAACAGTAAGAGATCAAGTTACATAGGAACTTGAAAGTATCCACGGGATTCCATAGGGTTCGTGGAATGGTGAGAAAAGGGGTAGAACATTAAAGAGGGTTTTTATTGGCAGGCTGCTTGGTTGGTATAAAATGGAAGACACTTGAATATGTTTTTCCCTATGGTGGAGTGGAAAGCCAGTGTAAAAGAGAAGCTAAAGAGATGGAGGAACAAGGGAAATGAGTGATGGATATGGTCCCTTAGGAGGCTATAGAGGGATGGAGCTCATAGCCCAGGAGAAGGGATTACTTGGGTCAGGAAGTACACTTCTGCCTTTGAGAAGGGCTGGAGGCATATAAAGGGACATATAAATGCCTAGGTGGGTGCTAGGCAAGGCTGATGGGGGAAATATGCATACTAATTATGTTAAAGAAATTGATCTTATCCTTCAGAATCTATTAAAACATGTTAATGAGACGCCCACAATTTCCAAAGCTAAAAATGATGAGCTGATGGTGCTGGGTTTCAGGAAGCTGAGGACGTAACACACAGTCACTTGTGGTAGGTTTTTTGGTTTTCTTTTTTTTTTTTCCTATTCTATTGGAAGCACAGCCTGACTTATTCTTGATTCAATTTAATTTCTGTCAAGCTGTAGTCTGTGGGTCACACCTATTTTAAGAAATTTCATTTTCCTTAGTGCCAGGCTCTTGTGTCTTTGCTTCTCAAAAATCAGCAGCAGTTAGAAATGTTCCAATCGATAACCATTTGGAAATAGATATTTAAGATGAGTCTATGTGGAATCGCTACCTTTAAGATATCTTTTTCAGAAACAATCTTTCCTCCTACCAATATCATACTATATGTGCACTCATCCAAAAAGGATCCTTCAAGTTTAGGTCACAGAAAATCACAGTTTGGGCTTCCCTAGTGGCTCAGTTGGAGAAGGCAATGGCACCCCACTCCAGTATTCTTGCCTGGAAAATCCCATGGATGGAGGAGCCTGGTAGGCTGCAGTCCACGGGGTCCCTAAGAGTCGGACACGACTGAGCAACTTCACTTTGACTTTTCACTTTCATGCATTGGAGAAGGAAATGGCAACCCACTCCAGTGTTCTTGCCTGGAGAATCCCAGGGACAGGGGAGCCGGTGGGCTGCCATCTATGGGGTCGCACAGAGTCAGACACAACTGAAGTGACTTAGCAGCAGCAGCAGTGGCTCAGTGGTAAAGAATTTGCCTGCCAATGCAGGAAACACAAGTTTGATCCCTGATCCAGGAAGGTGTCACGTGCTGCAGAACAACTAAGCCTGTGTGCCCCAGCTGTTGAGTCTCTGCTCTAGAGCCCAGGAGCCACAGCCTCTGAGCCGGCACACCCTAGAGCCTCTGCTCCACAACAAGAGAAGCCACCACCGTGAGAAGCCGATACATCACATCTAGAGAGTAGCCCCCGCTTACTGCAGCTTGAGAAAGCCCGTGCAGCAAAGAAGACCCAGTACAGCCAAAAAAATAAATATATAAAATTATTTTAAAAAATAAAATCACAATTTGATAAAGCCTAGTTGATGACATGTGAAATCTATTTCATAAATAAAGTACTCATTCCCAAATATGACATGGAGCAAATTCAATGCTGGGTAAAAAGCTGTTCAGCAAGGGGAAAACTCACAGTAGATAAGGCATCAATTACTGACAGAGTTATCCCTCCCACCCATTCAATTTATAGCACAGAAACTGCAGCCCAGAGTGCCATATGGTTTGCCCAGAATTCAGGTCTCCTGACTCCCCACCCACTGTTCATCCCTCTTCTCATAACATCTGCTTTTTCCTGCTGGGCAGCAAACATTATTGGACCAGAGACCTCTTTCATCTTGTTCGCTTAGGCACCCCCAGCATAGAGGTAACCATCAGAAATACCTGTTAGTAAGTTAACCACACTTAGGGTGGACCACTGCTGATCCTTTGTGAGGTTTTATAAAGAGCTGAACATCAGAGTAAAAGATCTCAACAGGGGAAAAAAGAAAATCACCAACACATAAACATATGGTTTAGAAACTCAGAAAATACCAGAAACTCCAGACATGATTTCCAGGGTGGCAGTCTCAGGAACAGCAGCTCAAGGTAAGGATCTGTGCCAGGGCTTCATTTGTCATTGGGTTGGCAGGCCCCACGCCTGGTCATCTATATAGCTTGAGAATAGAAGTTTCCACCGCTGCCTCTAAGTTAGCTTTCACCAGTTTGAATCCACCTTAAATATTTAGCAGGCTCTCTCTCTCCCTCAAACACTCTAAGCACTAAGCCTCCTTTGATCTTCCCATAACCAAACCTGCCTAAAATTTTTATCTTTGCTGAAATCACATGTCCTTTTTGCACATTAGCAATGCACTCTATCCCACAGGGGACAACCCCTGCCAGAGTATGCAGGTCCTTGGAGGAGTTAAGACTTGAAAGGGGCGTTAGCCACAGTTAAAGTTTTTTTTCAAACAAGACTCTGTGAGTTTCCCCTTCTGCTGAAAACCATGTGCCGGCTTGAAAACTTTCTACTCTGGTTAAGACCAAATGTTTCCCAAATGAATCTTCTAAAGGGTCTCTAGTGGGAACTGTATTCCCTCTTAGCCTTCTTCAGTTTGAGTTTGCTTTGTGTTAATTGGTTAATGGTCAAAGTAAGTACTTACATCTTTTGCCCCTAAATCAGGAGTTGCTGCTGCTGCTTCTGCTATATCCCAACATGACAGCCTGCTGTTCCTCACAACTGGCAGACACTGTAAGCTGTGTTGCCACGTCAGCTGCCCAGAACCTTTCTGCTTCAGCAACAGTTTCCTGACGGAATGATTTGTTTGTAGATCCTGAGCCTGGAAACATGATCTGACCACCATATTGAGAAGGTCTGGGTAAAAGAGATAAACAGAATTACAGAAAGAAATCGCAGACCCTTTCATGTACCTAAATGAGAACTCCAAAAGAAACCTAAATATTATGATGACTTTCTAAACAATCATGACAGCAAGTTAATAACTGACCAGAAAAATTCAAGTGAAAAAAGTAAAATTTAGACTTGTAGACAGCATCATAGATTTTAGAAAGTTAAAAAATTATGAGCCTGAGCTGAAAAAAATTAGGAGCTCAGAATGGCAGAAAACTGAAAAAGTAAATGCTTATAAATAGAGAAATTTTTTTTATGGATTATGAGACATTAACTTGTGGAATATTCAGGTATCTAATGACAAATAATGAATTAGAGATATAATTTGAAGGGGTTTGAAGGGGTTGATTTGAAGGGGTTTCTATGAAACATTAATGAGCCAAAATAAAAAAGGTATAATGTTATTCTGTTTGAGGTTTTTATGACATATAATTGTGTGAAAAGTATAATATTATCCCATATGCATATATATTATAATATGTGGTTATATATAACTATGTATCTATATAGATAAAAGTATACAAAAGATATATACCCAGCAGTTAATAATACTTGCTTTGTTTGAGGGGGAGGCAATACAAGGACAACGACCAGGGATGGATATGATTTTTTTTAAGGCTTCACAATAAATAGTGCTCGCTTCGGCAGCACATATACTAAAATTGGAACACAATAAATAGCATTTATTACATCCCATGTATATAAAAGTATCTGTATGTGAATGGCATGTATACTTGAGAAGTGTGTGGAAGTTAACAAAAGTGTTAATTAGATATCTTAGGGTGGTGGGCTTCCAGATGATTTTTATTTTATTCTCTATAATTTTACATGTATTTCAATCTTTCTCAAAGAAAATTTTTCTTTATATAATCAGAACAAGCAATAAAACTGCTTCTGTTATGTAAAAAGTATTGACAAGTGGTAACTTGCCTGAGCTCTTCTGTTTCTGAGGCCCTCTGCTGAATCTTAAATAGATTTGGGTTTTTTCCTTCATGTTCCAAATACACTCAAGAATTCTGAAGATGTTCTTGCACTTATCTGGAGCAGACAAGCCATGCCAAAGAGAAATGTAAAACACTGTTGTAGCCCAGACCTCACATGGCCCTCCTCTCCTTTGAGACGGAGAGCAGAGGAGGGTCATATCTTCACACCTTCCCGTGATGTGTGGTGCAGTCAGGGGGCTCTATGGCATGTCCACACACACAGCTGTGACAGCTGTAACCCATACTGCCTCAGATTATTCCTCTAGGGGAGACTCAGGAATCATTTGGGAAAATGCCACTTGAGGAAAAGGAGCTGGAATTGTTGGACCCGTCAATCCCTGCTTTCAGCAACAAAGTCAGAAATTGAGAAATAAGCTCTTATTGATCAGTGACCAAACAACCAACATATTTTACATAATTAAACTACAGGCAAGGTCACTATGTATTCACTGGCCACATTTCCTGAATTAAAATGAAATGAGGTATATGAATGTTCTTGGATGTAAAACTATTTGTATGGAAACACCACAGAGTTGTTTTTTTTTAGTTGATACAATCATAGAAAATTCAAGATGTCCCATCACCATAAAGACTATGTATTAAGTAAATGTGTGTATGAATCAGAAAACATATATTGTGTGTATATATTCACTACTCTGGAATGGGTGGAGCTCTCAATTTTAAACTTAAGTGAGAAAAAGACCTGATTTAGATAAAATAGTTTAATTATAGAAATATTTTGAAAATAACTTTTTAAAAACAAATGTTGTTCCTTACTTTCAATTACAAAAATAATCCAAAGTAGAGGCCAAAAAACTTTAACCTACAACGATCTTGAATTCACCTCGTCATTTTAGATAGAGATAATTAGAGATGAGAGAGGTTAAATAACTTGCCCAAGGTCACACAGTAGAATTTAGGGCTCTGGCTCTCAGAGATCATCTCACAACACTGTGCTGCAAATATTAAGAATAGATCATACATAACCTGATTTGTCATAACTAGAGAAGACACCCATAATTACCATATTCTTGCTTTATATGCGAAGAACAACTCTTTAGATTTATGCAAAGAATACTTAAATATGACCTGCATTTGCCACTTGTCTTATGATTAGTTTAGGCTCTGTTATCTTGTTAATAATCACTCACCTAGACAAATGAAGGATACAAACAGAAATCTGTAAAAAGCAGCTGTAAATAAATGCCATCTGTGTGATATCAGCTACCAGAGATGAGGAGAGGAAGATAAACCTAAGGCAATTTCAAGGATGAGGAGAAAGGAATCAATGCAAAAAGAGATAGGAAAGAATATCGAAAATATGAGGCTTCTGTTTGAGAACACATCTACTGCTCAGGCTATTATGGACGATACTGGGCCTTAGTTTACACGGGACTTGTGACCCTGATCCGGGGTCAATCTAGCAGTCTCATTTTCCACACGCTTCCCTCACTTAAAAAGAGACACGTTAGGAAAATATGCAAAAAGTATACCCAAGCTAGCATTTTCCTTGGCTCAGACATCTCTAGTAAATTGAAAAGGTATAGACCTGTGTATATGTAACTGAACAACTGAAAAAAAAGGAGAAAATGCAATGACTGCTATGTTCCCAAATACAGGCTTTCTCACAGGCACCTACTTCACAGTTTCAGTAGCAGATTCAAGGAATTAACTCAGATGTCGGTGAACCACAACAGACAGCAGACCACAATATGCACAAATGTTTCCTCTTGAAAGGATTTTAAGCTCCATCCCTTAGATTAAATTACTTCTAACGACAGTCCAGTCTCAGTGTTTACCCACCATAAGGCTAAGCTGCTGTCGTTCAGTCGCTAGGTCATGTCCGAGTCTTTGGAACCCCATGAACTACAACGCACCAGGCTTCCCTGTCCTTCACTATCTCCTGGAGTTTGCTCAAACTCATGTCCAAGGCTAAGTTATGAGAAAGGAAAACATCTTAAACTTCCCAGAAGAGATTAAGCAAAGGGTTTTTGAGGAGAGGCAGTATACTACAAGGGTTATGTGTGTGGGCTCTAAAGCCATACTACCAAGCTGAGGTCCTGGCTCTACCACTCTCTAGCCCCATTGATATCAGGTAAGTCATTGAATAGATCTGGGCCTCAGTTTTCTTATCTATAAAATGGGGTTAATAGTAACTCACTCAGGGATTGTTGTGAATAGATATTAAATTATTACAGCTAAAAGCATTTAGATTAATTTTACACAATCCATGCAGCTGCCTTAAGGAGTAGTTCTTATTATTGCTCTTCTTTCTTTCTTTCTTTCTTTTTTTTTTGCCCATTTTAAGCTTTATTTTTTTTCTTCTTATTATTGATTCACAGGAGTTCTAATTCGGATCTGAGTCCTTTGTTAGAGATATTTATTAGGAATATTTTCTCCCAGTCTATGGCTTGCCTTTTCATTTAACTGTCTTTTTTTTTTAAGGTATTTTTTTATCGAAGTATAGTTGGTTTACTATGTTGTGTTAGTTAAGATTTACTGTGTTGTATATGTACTATGTATTTACTATGTTGTGATTTACTATGTTGATTTCTTATGTTGTGTTAGTTTCTGGTATACAGCTAAGTGATTCAGACATATACAAATATATATAATTCCAAGCTCCTAATTTATCCCTCCTCCCTCTTAACTCTCTTTTAATAAGCAGAAACTTTTAATTTTGATAAAGTCCAATTTATCAATTTTTCTTTCTTTGAAAGTTAGTGCTTTGGGGATCTCATGAAAGAAATCTTTGCCTGCCCCAAAGTTGTGAATATATTCTCCAATGTTTTCTTCTAGAAGCTTCACAGTTTCAGCTTTCACAGTTAGGTCCATGATCCACCTTGATTTTTGGGGGGAAGGGGGTGAACTTGGTAATAGCCAGATAGGAGAGATGCACAGAACGAGGTACGTAGGAAGGCACAGGGAGCTCCCATGCCTTCTCCCGGCTTGCCACTCTCCCCATGTCTCCATGTGTCACTGACGCAGGTCTGCTCCTTTCTTTACAAATGAGAAAACTAAAACTCACAGAGAATGAGCAGTTTGCTCAAAAGTCCCACAGCCAAGAGGATAACCCAGATTTTGAATCCAGGCCTACAAATATTTCATCATTGTTTATACTGCCTCTCCAAGTCAGCAGTTCAAGAACACTCAACACAGAGATGGAGAAAACAAGCATGGTTACCAGGCAATGGGAGCGAGGGGGTGGGGAGGGTAAATTGGGAGATTGGGATTGACATGTATACACTACTATGTATAAAATAGATAACTAATAAGAACCTATTGTACAACACAGGGAACTCTATTCAATATTCGATGCAGGATGCTTGGGACTGATGCACGGGGATAATCCAGAGAGATGGTGTGGGGCAGGAGGAATGGGGTTAATAGTAACTCACTCAGGGATTGTTGTGAATAGATATTAAATTATTACAGCTAAAAGCATTTAGATTAATTTTACACAATCCATGCAGCTGCCTTAAGGAGTAGTTCTTATTATTGCTCTTCTTTCTTTCTTTCTTTCTTTTTTTTTTGCCCATTTTAAGCTTTATTTTTTTTCTTCTTATTATTGATTCACAGGAGTTCTAATTCTGGATCTGAGTCCTTTGTTAGAGATATTTATTAGGAATATTTTCTCCCAGTCTATGGCTTGCCTTTTCATTTAACTGTCTTTTTTTTTTAAGGTATTTTTTTATCGAAGTATAGTTGGTTTACTATGTTGTGTTAGTTAAGATTTACTGTGTTGTATATGTACTATGTATTTACTATGTTGTGATTTACTATGTTGATTTCTTATGTTGTGTTAGTTTCTGGTATACAGCTAAGTGATTCAGACATATACAAATATATATAATTCCAAGCTCCTAATTTATCCCTCCTCCCTCTTAACTCTCTTTTAATAAGCAGAAACTTTTAATTTTGATAAAGTCCAATTTATCAATTTTTCTTTCTTTGAAAGTTAGTGCTTTGGGGATCTCATGAAAGAAATCTTTGCCTGCCCCAAAGTTGTGAATATATTCTCCAATGTTTTCTTCTAGAAGCTTCACAGTTTCAGCTTTCACAGTTAGGTCCATGATCCACCTTGATTTTTGGGGGGAAGGGGGTGAACTTGGTAATAGCCAGATAGGAGAGATGCACAGAACGAGGTACGTAGGAAGGCACAGGGAGCTCCCATGCCTTCTCCCGGCTTGCCACTCTCCCCATGTCTCCATGTGTCACTGACGCAGGTCTGCTCCTTTCTTTACAAATGAGAAAACTAAAACTCACAGAGAATGAGCAGTTTGCTCAAAAGTCCCACAGCCAAGAGGATAACCCAGATTTTGAATCCAGGCCTACAAATATTTCATCATTGTTTATACTGCCTCTCCAAGTCAGCAGTTCAAGAACACTCAACACAGAGATGGAGAAAACAAGCATGGTTACCAGGCAATGGGAGCGAGGGGGTGGGGAGGGTAAATTGGGAGATTGGGATTGACATGTATACACTACTATGTATAAAATAGATAACTAATAAGAACCTATTGTACAACACAGGGAACTCTATTCAATATTCGATGCAGGATGCTTGGGACTGATGCACGGGGATAATCCAGAGAGATGGTGTGGGGCAGGAGGGGGGAGGTGGGGGTCGGGATTGGGAGTTCATGTACACTCGTGGCTGATTCATGTCAATGTAAAGCAAAACGAATACAGTATTGTAAAGCAAAACAAACTAAAAAATAAAAATTAATTAAAAATAAATAAATAAATAAAAATAAAAATATTCTGTAATGACCTATATGGGGAAAGAATCTAAAAAAAGAATGATGTGTGTATATGTGTAACTGATTCACTTTGCTGTACACCTGAAACCAACACAACATTGTAAACCAAATATACTCCAATAAAAAATTTTCAAAATAAGAAAACAGACAACACAGATCCTTTTGTTGTTATTGTTTGTTCATTCATTCATGTCTTCATTCCCTGGAGAGCTTAGTGTGTGCCAGGCTTTGTCCCCAGTGTTGGGGATCTAGCCATGACCTAGGCAAACCAGAAGCAAACTGTCTTCATAAGGCCTACATGCTGCTAAAGGGGGCAGACAAGCAAACAAAGATCAACCCATCATGTAATAAAACAGACAACATTCAGTGCCCTGAAGAAAATAAGAAAGTGATGGAGACTGGAGAGTCTCAGGGATGAGATGGGCTCCTTTAGGTAGAAGAGTCAGAGAATACTTCCCTGAGGAGAGACAGCTCAGTGAGGGGTGCTCCAGGCAAGATCTGGAGAAAGAATGGAAACAGCGTGAACTGTAATTACACGTCAGCAGGCAGGAACAAGACTGACCTGTTGGAGGCGTGAAAAGGCTCCTGCCGTGAGCTGGTCGGAGCGGGAAGGTATAAAAGAGCTTCTCAAAGAAAAGGGAAATGAATGAACTAAGGAAATGAGGTCGCACTGCCAAATCCACTTGAGTCCTGTGTTTATAAAATTAAGACCAGTCAGGGGCTGTATGTTTTCACTCAGGCACTTTCTGAGATCTTGCTTGGATGCAGACATGAACTGGTGAATAGAGGGTGATCAGATGGAGCGCCAGGTGCAGGCAGCAGAAGGGTACGGAGCAGCAGGGTTGAGCTGGGCCATGGACTCACTTCGGTGAGGTGGAAGGCAAGGCCAGGGGGCATAACAGACAGTGGAAAGAGGTAGAGACGGTGGCCTGCTGGCCCTGGCGAGGTCAAAGAATGGTTGGAATTGGGGTTCTAAAGGGAGTGAGCTGGAAGTGAAATTGGCAGTCACAGTGAAATGCCAGAAACCAACATTTTTAAGTGGGGACAGGTACTAGTAATGACAAACACCAGTGTTACTGAGTGGGTGTCTGAGAGGGGAAAAAGAATTGTTGAAAGTAAGGAAGTTTAAGGATCCGAGAAGCCAGAATAATACTTGGATCACCTCTACTGATGGTCTCATACCTTCACACACTAGAATGACTGGGAGCTCTTAAAAACTACACAGACCTCCAACCCCCAAAGATTCTAGTTCAGTTGACTGGGAGGAAGGGGAGTGGTGCCTGTGCTTTTTTTTAAGCTTCTTGAATAATTTTAGAGTGCAGTCAGCATTGGGGCTGACTGATCTAAGCGGGCCATCCACCAAGAGTGAGGACTGATGAGGGTGGAAGTGAGCCAGCAGGGGTTGGAAGCATCACTGGATGAGGGGGTGACGGCAGGTTGGTCGAGGATCACAAGGCAGAGGTTTCTGGAGATTCAAGGGCCCATCTTTCAAATAGATCTGGGAGTGGTCATGAGGAGCAAAGCAGACACCAATCTCATAATCAGGTCCTAGGACACCTGAGGGGTGTCCCCTCATCCCCAAGAGTGGGGCAGGTATCCAAGCATAAAGGTGATAGGACATTCGAGAAGAGGCTGAGGACATAGGAGATGGTTTGGGAGTCAGGAGGATGGGAGTCAAATAAGGAGATGTACAAAGGAAGGGGCCTGGGAGTAAGGAAGTAAGGGGCCTGGGAGTCTTGCATTGAAGTAATGACAAGGGAAGGCATGATGGATTAGTACCAACGCCTTTCAGGGAAGATGGGTAATCGATTCTAATTAGAACCTCTCTTTTGCATTTTCTCAGGCAGTGGATTCATTTCCTAGGGCTGCCATAACAAATTACCACAAACAACAGAACCTTATTCTCCCATAGGGAGCTGGAAGTCAAAAATCAGCAGAACCATGCTCCCTCTGAAGACCCTACCCGGGCAATCCTTCCTGCCTCATCCTTGCTTCTGATGACTCCAAGCGATCCTTGGCATCCCTTGGCTTACAGCTGCATCACCCCAATGTTTGACTCCATCTTTACATGACTGTCTTCCCTCTGTGTGTGTCCAAGTCCTTCCTACTTATAAAGACATCAGTCACTGGGGAATTTGCCAGTGGTTCTGTGGTTGGGTTAGGTGCTTTCACTGCCAAGAGCCCCAGGTTCAATCCCCAGTTGGAAAACAAGCCACACAGCAGGGCCAAAAAAAAAGAAAAATTATTTCTAAATAAATAAATAAAAAGATACTAGTCACTGAATTAGAGTCCACTGTAATCAGTATGGGCTTCCCAGGTGGCACTAGTGGTAAAGAACCTGTCTGCCAGTGCAGGATACATAAGAGATGAGGGTTCGATCCCTGGGTCAGGAATATTCCCTGGAGGAGGCATGGCAACCCACTCCAGTATTCTTGCCTGGAAAATCCCATGGACATAGAAGCCTAGCAGGCTATAGTCCGTGGAGTCATGAAGAGTCAGACAGGACTGAAGTGACTTAGCACACATGCTCTAATCCAGTATGACCTCATCTTGATTATATCTATATCTAGATTATATCTATGACAGACTTTATTTTCTTGGGCTCCAAATCACTGCAGATGGTGACTGCAGCCATGAAATTAAAAATGCTTGCTCCTTGGAAGAAAAGCTTTGACAAATCTAGACAGCCTACTAAAAAACAGAAACATTACTTTGCCAGCAAAGGTCCATCTAGTCAAAGCTATGGTTTTTCCAGTAGTCATGAGTACCAAAGAATTGATGCTTTTGAACTGTGGTGCTGGAGAAGACACTTGAGAGTCCTTTGGACTGAAAGAGGATCAAACCAGTCAATCCTAAAGGAAATCAGTCCTGAATATTCATCTATATTCACTAATGCTGAAGCTGAAGCTCCAATACTTTGGCCACCTTATGTGAAAAACTGACTCATTGGAAAAGACCCTGATGCTGGGAAAGATTGAAGGTGGGAGGAGAAGGGGAAGACAGAGGGTAAGATGGTTGAATGGCATCACCGACTCAATGAACATAAGTTTAAGCAAGCTCCAGGAGTTGGTGATGGACAGGGAAGCCTGGCGTGCTGCAGTTCACAGGGTCACAAAGAGTCAGGCACAACTGAGCGACTGAACTGAACTGATGAAGACTCTATTTCCAATTAAGGTCTACGGTTTCAACATGCCTTTTGGGGAGAGGAGAAGGACACAGTTCAACCCATAAGAGGCAATCCCTGGAGGTGATGTTACAGCCGGAATAGTGTTCTTATCCAAAGAGCACAGGCTCTTGGGGCTTCTGTTAAATTCACTGCTCGCCTATCATCACCTAAAAGGGTCAGCTTCAAGCCTTCTTTATAAACCTCAGAGTCAGAACAGGGGAATGGGCAGCCTCACCAGGCACACATCCAGCTCGATGGACCCTCCTTAACCCTGCCTAAGTGTGAAAACAAAGGCACTTTGGGGAAAACCCATCCTCCTAGTGGATAAACAATTCAATTTTGTGTTCATGGCAGGTCAGCAGTATCTTTGAACATACATAGAACATATATTTGATGAGAAGCTACAAAGTGACAAGATAATGAAAGCCTCAAAGACTTCCAGCTACCTCACTATTAGCAGCAAGCAGTGAAGGAGCGATAAAGATGAGGAAAATAACCTGCTTGTGCTAAAAATCCAAATTTAGTTGAAAAAGTAATGTACTCCATCAGTCAATGATCAAGGATTAAGTGACTATTATTGTAACAATGACATAGCGGGAAAAAATGCATGGCGCAGCTCTGCAAAGAACCTATCCATCCACCAACTGGGAATGTGAAGAAACCAAATGTTAGTTAACTGTTAACTTGTATGGTGCAGATAGACTCAATAACACAGAAACCCAAAAATAGGAGGGATTAATGATTCCAGGATTACTCAAATAGGGCTTTCTGGAGTTTGGTAAGTATTTCTTTGGAGGCTGTTCTGTGTACCCCAGTCACCAGGCTGGACCCTAAGGCCCCGATTCTCACTCCATGAGATGATCAATGTTTCTCCTTCACAGGCAAGAAAACCAAGGTTCCCAGACATGTTATGACTCACCCAAGGTCAGACAGTTTGTAACTTTCAAGTCAGGAGTTGACCAAATCTTTTATCCTCAAGTCCATGGCTTTTTCTACAACACACTGAAGAATGAATACAGTTGGATAGGTACAAGGAAAAAAGGAGAGGGTTGTATGTGTCGGAAATAGGATTAATATTTTATTATTACATTTAGCTAATTGGCTCTTTGAGAGCCAGCCCATATCCCCAGATGAGACGCTGCAGTCAGCCCTCCAGCACTTAAAATATCTGGGTCAGTGAGAAGAGGATCACAAGGTCTCCTTGTGCTTATTTTTAACTTAAAAATATAACCTTTAAAGAAAAGGACAGGATAAAAAATGAATAAAAAATAATAAGAAATGTTACAAGCTCAAGTCAAAAGGGGACTATTCAACAGGTTATAGAATAGTTATTCAATAGGTTATTGATGCTGACTTGCAGAGGGGGGGTCCATGGTGGGTCACAGTGGTCCCCAGCTCCATGAGAACTGAGAAGGGTGCCCTGGAATCTACATCAGAAAGTGGACTTGAGACTGGAGCAGAAACTAATGGCAGGAAGCATCCAGGTGTGGGTGCTACTTCCCACCTGCTCTCCCTTCAAAAAGCACTACCTTTGACCTTTCTACAGAGAAGAAAGGGAGAGAAAAAGTCAGTGGACTTGGTTCCCAGCTTCTACCACTGGCTTTTGCAGTTTCAGAACAAAAGGAAAAGAAGGGGAACGTTTTAAGCTATCACCTTACGTTACAAAATTGATATGTGAATGCTGGTCTTATGAGAAAGATATTCTGAATGCTGCTCTGTGTTTTTTAAGACAAATCAGCAAAAATATAATATCCTTTGCACAGCTGTCCCTTCAACTCAAAGAAACCAGGAATGAAGAAGCTCTAAGTGCCACAGACTCTATTTCCCAGGACCTCAGAGTGAGAGGTTTCTGCAAAGCATCCCACTGTGTCATGTGTCGAAAGGAGCACCTAAGAACAGTTTCCCTCAGGTCTGCGATACGATGGTCACTTTCCACCCCTGGGTCTCATGCAGGGGAAAGAGTATCAGAGGCAGGTTCTGAGTCTAAGGAATTTACTCCCAGGCTGGGTCTCTAACCCCCTAAATTTTGAACATCACTGAAAGATAACACTACCACATACAATACAAGTGCCTGCATGCCCAGTCATGTCCAGCTCTTTGCGATCCCTTGGACTGTAGCCCACCAGGCTCCTCTGTCCATGGGACTTTCCAGGCAAGAATACCAGAGTGGGTTGCCATGCCCTCCTCTAGGGGATCTTCCCAATGCAAGGATCGAATCCACAACTCTTGTGCCTCTGGCATTGGTAGGTGGATTCTTTACCCCGAGCCACCTGGCAACAAGGCAACTGTGCAAATCCTTGGCTACCTGAGAGCTGAACTGTGTGTCATGGGAGGTATCAGGGGGCAAAGTCAATATAAGCTGGTTTCACTGAGCAAACAAGACTTCAGCTGAGCTCAGAATGGGCAAAACTTGCACTGAAGGGAATGACAGTTTCTTGGAGTGAAAAGATGTGTTTCTTTGGGCACTGTGTGTGCACCACAGACTCAACAGTGAGCAAAGTGCATCCTGGCCCCTGTTTTCACACAGCTGCAGTCTCTAGCGATCCTTTCCTTAGAGTCCAGGGTACTGATGGATAGTGACAAAAGTTGACATTGATTTAGGGACTATGATGTGCCAGGCACTATGCTAAGTGCTCCACAAATATAATCTCACTTGTTCCTCACTGCAACTCAGAGATAAGTGGAGTTTCTATTATCACCGTTTTATGAATTGGAGACTAAGGCACACTCAGATAATTCATGGTGAAGCCAAAACTCAAATCTAGGGCTGCCTGACTCATAGGCCATTCCCTTCCCACTATAGCTCATGGGAAATGAGGTCAGGGGAGGGTGGATGGTGGAGTGCTTGGAAGCCTGGTGAAGCAGTCCATATTTGCTATGAAGGAGGTAAGTTATTTGTTATCAGTGTATCTTCCTGCTGTTGCCTTACCTGCTCTAAGTCAGATTCCCAAGGGACACACCCAAAATTCAGATGACCCTCCAGACAAAACGTGCTCTCTCCCTCCAGATGTCCATCAGCTTTCCGGCCATAGTGAACTGCAATGACCTTTGAGTCCTAATTTTTCTCTCTCCGTTAAAGCCTAAACCTACAGGAAACCATGAGAAACCAGTCCCCGTGGTTTTTCTCATCTGGCCCCTATATTGGCCTTTTGTAGTTTTCCCAAGATTCAAAAGAACCCTCAAAGCTATCCAGAGACTGGCTTTTTAGGTGACGTTTTAGCACTCAAAACATATAAAGGAGAAGAGATGCTTGCAAATTTCTCCTTAGCTTTTACTTTCTCATCTTCCCAGGGAGGAAAGGGGGGTGAGAGAAGATATATCTGCATTCTCTCCACCTCCCAAGAGGATGTGGGATTGTTTCTAGCCTTCAGTCCTTTCCTTTGCTCTGAACTGAGAAATTTTGCTCCCCAAGGAGGCCAACCAGGATCAGGCAAGGCAAGATGAAGGTCAACCCACCAAGTGGACAGAAAACTAGAAATGCTACAATAAAAGAAGTTCTTAAGTTCATATAGATAACATCTGCTTATCAACTATAAACCACTTCCGGGGACCTCCTTAGTGGTCCAGGGTTAAGAATCCACCTTGCAATGCAGGAGATGCAGGTTTGATCCCAGGTCAAGGAACTAAGATCCCACATGCTGCAGAGCAACTGCGCCCACGCACGCACCACACTAGAGCCTGCACACACTAGAACCAAGTTGCCCCAGAACCGTCATGCCACAGCTAGAGAGCCCACAGGTCCAAACTAGAGAGTCCATGGACCACAAAGAAGATTCTGCATACTGTGGCGAAGACCTGAAACAGTCAAATAGATAAATATTTTAAAATAAATAAACAAACACTTCCAAAAAAAGGCCTTCATTTGAATCTCTCACAATAGTCAAGCAGGTTTTAATGCTGACATTACCTCTTTCCCCCCACTTGAGGAAACTGGGGTACGTTATAAAGAAGTAAGTCCCTAAGATCAAGGAGGTAAAACTTGCAGCCATGCCCTCTGAACTCAGTCTGTGCTTTGTCCTTTCTGGCATATTCACTCAGGAACCCTGATTTGGACAAAATGCCTGATAGGGACAGGAAAGCTTAATGGTCAGTCTCCATGTTGTCATCCTCCAAGATTAGAAAGATTTACCCAATGGTTTTAATTTCATTTTATAAACTCCTTTGACTCTACACTCCAACAATATGTCTTTCTCTTATACTAGTTGGTTTGGTCCTGGCCAACCTTTAGAGTATGAAGTTCCATATACTACTATTTCTGTGGAAGGAAGTGCTATTTTTACTTTGCCCTAAAATTATTTCTTTAAAATGATAAAGTTGCCCCTAGTTCTTGTGCTCTGGGATTTCATAAGTTCATATTTTTATCCTATGATTTTCATTATTTTATAAATTTCAACTATATTCCCCTCTCAGCCTGGGTCTTCCCAGAATGAAAAGCCCTAATTCTTTTATCATCCCTCACAAAGGACTCTCTTGACTCTCTGGATCAATTTAGGTGTCCTCTGGATCCTGTCTGGCTCTGTATATCTTTGAGGTATATCAGAGCATTGGGCCCTCATCACTTTGTCCATTGTTCTGTATAAAAGAGCACATGGCTTCAGATAAAATCAAATGTTGAAATATTTGAGAGATACTCTTTAAAAATTAAGCAATTCTTCCAACTGTATAGCATGGGGAACTATATGCAATACTCTGTGATAAATCATAATGGAAAAGAATATGAAAAAGAATCTGTGTGTATGTATGTGTGTATGTATATATATATGTATGTATGTATAACTGAGTCACTTTTCTGTACAGTAGTAATTAACACATTATAATTCAAAAATACCTCAATAAAAATTTTTTAAAAATCAAGCAATTCTTTTGCTTCAAGTCAGCCCAAAATGTGTGCTAAGTCACTTCAGTCATGTCCCACTCTGTGCAACCCTATGGACTGCAGCCTGCCAGGCTCCTCTATACATGGGATTTTCCAGGCAAGAATACTGGAGTGGGTTACCATGCCCTCCTCCAGCGGTTCTTCCAGACCCAGGGATCGAACCCAAGTCTCTTACTTCTCCTGCATTGGCAGGCAGGTTCTTTACCACTAGTGCCACCTGGGAAGCCCCAGCCCAATACAGGCTGAAAAAATATAAATTTTGCCTCAAGGCTGAAAGGAATTTGAAAACATTGCTACTCGGCAACCTTGTAATCTATTATGGAAATGACAACTTGCAAAGCACTTTCATATACATTATCTCACTTGACCCTCATGTGAACTACACACCATGCACAGTAGGAAAAAAAAACCATTATTCTCATTTTTTCACATGAGAAAAGGAAAAAGATTAGTCTAGCCTCTAGTCAAATAGCTGGAACTGGAATCCTAGACAAGCCCTCCATCAAGAGAATGGTGTTTTATCCACTGTGTAATACAGCCTTCCTTATAAACACTTGTGATTTATATTAAAGCACCAAACTACCTCTAAGTATATGTTAGTGGTCAAAGCATAGTCACAAAATAGTCTATAATTCTATTAAAAGGAAGGATTTTTAAGGTCAGTCTAAACTCTTCCTTTCTCTCTCTTCCCTGGTAGCTTCCCTGGTAGCTCAGTTGGAAAAGAATCAGCCAGCATGCAGCAGATCCCAGTTCGATTCTTGGGTCAGGAAGACCTGCTGGAGAAGGGATAGGCTACTCACTCCAGTATTCTCGGGCTTCCCTCGTGGCTCAGCTGGTAAAGAATCCACCTGCCATGCAGGAAACCTGAGTTCAGTCCCTGGGTTGGGAAGATCCCCTGGAGAAGGGAAAGGCGACCCACTCTAGTATTGTGGCCTGGAGAATTCCATGGACTGTATAGTCCACGGAGTCGCAAAGAGTCGGATACAACTGAGCGACTTTCACAAACTCTCTTCCCTTCTTTCTCTACATGCTCTACAGGCACAGTCTCAGCAACACCACAGGCATCAGAGTCACCTCCAGGCAAGTGACTTCCAAATCTATATCTCTAGGCCAAATCTCCCCTCTGGGCACCAGAAAAGTATAAAACTACATACCTGACATCTTTTGGTTGTCTGAATATGCAGAAAAGTTTATCTTCTGTCCCAGTCACATTCCCCTCCACTGCCAAAACCCAGTTCTCTTTTTTTAAATATATTTTTTATTGAAGGATAATTGTTTTACAGAATTTTGTTGCTTTCTGTCAAACCTCAACATGAATCAACCATAGGTATACATATATCCCCTCTCTTTCGAACATCCCTCCCATCTCACCCCTCCGGGATGATCCAGAGCCCCTGTTTGAGTTTCCTGAGCTATACAGCAAATTCTCTCTGGCTATCTATTTTACATATGGTAATGTAAGTTTCCATATTACTCTTTCCATACATCTCATCCTCTCCTCCCCTCTCCCCATGTCCGTAAGTCTGTTCTCTATGTCTGTTTCTTCATTACTGCTCTATAAATAAATTCTTCAGGACCATTTTTCTAGAATCTGTATATATGCATTTATTTTTCTCTTTATGACTCACTTCACACTGTATAATAGGTTCTAGATTCATCCACCTCATTAGAACTGACTCAAATGCATTTTTTTTGGCTGAGTAATATTCTATTGTATATATGTACCACAACTTCTTTATCCATTCATCTGTCAATAACATCTAGGCTGCTTCCATGTTCTAGCGATTGTAAATAGTGCTGCAATGAACAATGGAATATATGTGCCTTTTTCAATTTTGATTTCCTCAGGATATATGCGTAGGAGTGGGATTGCTGGGTCATATGGTGGTTTTATTCCTAGTTTTATAAGGGATCTCCAAACCGTCTTCCATAGTGGCTGTATCAATTTACATTCCCACAAACAGTGCAAGAGCTTTCCCTCTTCTCTGCACCCTCTCCAGCATTTATTGTTTGTAGACTTTTTGATGGCCATTCTGACCAGCATGAGGTGATATCTCTTTGTAGTTTTGATATACATTTATCTAATAATGAGTGATGTTGAGCATCTTTTCATGTGTTTGTTAGCCATCTGTATGTCTTCCTAGGAGAAATGTCTGTTTAGGTCTTTTTCCCAGGTTTTGATTGTGTTGTTTGTTTTTCTGGCATTGAGTTGTATGACCTGCTTGTATATTTTGGAAATTAATTCTCTGTCAGTTGTTTCATTTGCTATTATCTTCTCCCATTCTGAGGGCTGTCTTCTCACCTTGTTTGTAGTTTCCCTTGCTGTGAAAAAGTTTTTAGGTTTAATCAGGTCCCACTTGTTTACTTTTGTTTTTATTTTTGTTACTCTAGGAGGTGAGTCATAGAGGATCTTGCTTTATGTCGAATGTTCTGCCTATGTTTTCCTCTAAGATTTTTATAATTTCCAGTCTTACATTTAGGTATTTAATCCATTTTGAGTTTATTTCTGTGTATGGTGTTAGGAAGTGTTCTAATTTCATTCTTTTATATGTAGTTGCCCAGTTTTCCCAGCACCATTTATCAAAGAGGCTGTCTTTGCCGCATTGTATATTTTTGCCTCCTTTGTCAAAAATACAGTAGCCATAGGTGCATGGGTTTATTTCTGGGCTTTCTATCTCGTTCCGTTGGTCTACATTTCTGTTTTTGTGCCAGTGCCATACTGTCTTGATGACTGTAGCTTTGTAGTATAATCTGAAGTCAGGAAGGCTGATTCCTCCAGTCCATTCTTCTTTCTCAAGACTGCTTTGGCTATTCTGGGTGTTTTATGTTTTCATATGAACTGTGAAATCTTTTGTTCTAGTTCTGTGAAAAATGCTACTGGTAATCTGATAGGGATTGCATTGAATTTGTAGGTTACATTTGGTAGTATAGTCATTTTCACAATATTGATTCTTCCCACCCAGGAACATGGAATATCTCTCCATCTGTTTATGTTGTCTGATTTCTTTCATTAGTGTCTTATAATTTTCTGTGTACAGTTCTTGTGTCTCCTTAGGTAAGTTTATTCCTTAATATTTAATTCTTTTTGTTGCAATGGTAAATGGGATTGATTCCTTAATTTCTCTTTCTGATTTTTCATTGTTAGTATATAGAAGTGCAAGTGATTTCTGTGTAATGATTTTCCTGCAACTTTGCTAAATTCACTGATTAGCTCTAGTAATTTTCTGATACTATCTTTAGGGTTTTATATTTACAGGATCACATCATCTGCAAACAATGAGAGCTTTACTTCTTTTCTGATCTGGATTCCTTTTATTTCTTTTTCTTCTCTGATTTCTGTAGCTAGGACTTACAGAACTATGTTGAATAATAGTGGTAAAAATGGACACCCTTGTCTTGTTCCTAATCTTAGGGGGGATGCTTTCACTTTTTCACCATTGAGAATAATATTTGCTGTAGGCTTATCATATATGGCCTTTACTATGTTGAGGTAGGTTCCTTCTATGCCCATTTTTTGAAGAGTTTTAATCATAAATTGTGCTGAATTTGTCAAAGGCTTTTTCTGCATCTACTGAGATTATCACATAGTTTTTATCTTTCAATTTGTTAATATGGTGTATCACGTTGATTGATTTGTGTATATTGAAGAATCCTTGCATCCCTGGAATAAACCCAACTTGATCACGTAGTATGAGCTTTTTGATGTGTTGCTGAATTCTGTTTGCCAAAATTTTGTTGAGGATTTTTGTATCTATGTTCATCGGTTATATTGGCCTGTAGTTTTCTTTTTGTGTGTTGTCTTGTCTGCTTTTGGTATCAGGGTGAGGGTGGCCTTGTAGAATGAGTTTGGAAGTGTTCCTTCCTCTGCAAATTTTTGGAAGAGTTTTAGAAGGATAGGCGTTAGCTCTTCTCTAAATGTTTGATAGAATTCTCCTGTGAAGCCATCTGATCCTGGGCTTTTGGTTTTTGGGAGGTTTTTGATCACAGCTTCAATTTCAGTGCTTGTAATTGGGTTGTTCATCATTTCTATTTCTTCCTGATTCAGTCTTGGAAGATTGGACTTTTTTAAGAATCCATCTGTTTCTTCCATGTTATCCATTTTATTGTCATATAGTTATTCATAATACTCTCTTATAATCCTTTGAATTTCTTCATTGTCTGTTGTAACCTCTCCTTTTTTATTTTTAATTTTGTTGACTTGATTCTTCTCTCTTTTTTTCTTGATGAGTCTGGCTAAAGGCTTGTCAATTTTGTTTACCTTCTCAAAGAATGAGTTTTTCATTTTATTAATCTTTCATTTTCATTTATTTCTGCTCAGATCTTTAAGATTTCTTTCCTTCTGCTAATTTTAGGTGTTTTTTGTTCTTCTTTTTCCAGTTGTTTTAGGTGTAAAGTTAGGTTGTCTATTCGATGCTTTTCTTGTTTCTCAAGGTAGGATTGTATTGCTATAATCTCCCCCCTTAGAACTGCTTTTGCTGAATCCCATAGGTTTTGAGTTGTCGTGTTTTCATTGTCATTTGTTTCTAGAAATTTTTTCATTTCCCTTTTGATTTCTTCAATAACCTGTTGGTTATTTAGAAATGTGTTGTTTAATCTCCACGTGCTTGTGTTTCTTACAGTTTTTTTCTTGTAATTGATATCTAGTCTCATAGTGTTGTGGTCAGAGAAGATGCTTGATATGATTTCAATTTTCTTAAATTTACTGAGGTTTGATTTGTCACCCAAGATGTGGTCTATCCTGGAGAATGCTCCAAGTGCACTTGAAAAGAAGGTGTATTCTTCTGCATTTGGTTGGAATGTCCTAAAGATATCAATGAGATCCGCTCCTCTAATGAATCATTTAAGACTTGTGTTTCCTTATTAAATTTCTGTTTTGATGATCTGTCCATTGGTGTGAGTGGGGTGTTAAAGTCTCCTACTATTATTCTGTCAATTTCTCCCATTTCTCCTTTTAAGTCTGTTAGTGTTTGTCTTATGTATTGAGGTGCTCCTATGTTGGGTGCATAGATATTTACAATTGTTATGTCTTCCTCTTGGATTGATCCCTTGATCATTATGTATTGTCCTTCTTTATCTCTTATAATCTTCTTTAAGGTCTATTTTGTCTGATGTGAGGATAGCTACTCCAGCTTTCTTTTGCTTCCTATTTGCATGGACTATATTTTTCAATTCTCTCACTTTCATTCTATATGTGTCTTTAGGTCTCAAGTGGATTTCTTGTAGAGAGCATATATATGGGTCTTGTTTTTGTATCCATTCAACAAGTCTGTGTCTTTTGGTTGGAGCATTTAATCCATTTACATTTAAAGTAATTATTGATACATATGTTCCTGTTGCCATTTTCTTAATTGTTTGGGGTTGAATTTGTAGATCTTTTTCTTCTCTTGTATTTCTTGACTATATACGTCCCTTTAACATTTGTTATAAAGCTGGTTTGACACTACTGAATTCTCTTCACTTTTGCTTGTCTGAAAATCTTTTTATTCCTCCATCAATTTTGAATGAGATCTTTTCTGGGTACAGTAATCTTGGTTGTTAAGTTTTTCTCTTTCAGTACTTTAAATATATCCTGCCATTCCCTTCTGGTCTGCAGAGTTTCTGCTGAAAGATCAGCTGTTAAGCATATGGGCTTTCCCTTGTATGTTACTTGTTGCTTCTCCCTTGCTGCTTTTAATATTCTTTCTGCTTAGTCTTTGTTAGTTGATTACTATGTGTCTTGGTGTGTTTCTCCTTGGGTTTATCCTGTATGGGACTCTTTGTGCCTCTTAGACTTGATTAACTATTTCCTTTTCCATGTTGGGGAAATTTTCAACTATAATCTCTTCAAATTTTTTCTCATACCCTTCTTTTTCTCTTCTTCTTTTGGGACCCCTATCATTCAAATGTTGGTATGTTTGATACTGTCCCAGAGGTCTCTGAGACTATCCTCAGTTCTTTTCATTCTTTTTACTTTATTCTGCTCTTCAGAAGTTATTTCTACCATTTTATCTTCCAGCTCACTAATTCATTCTTCTGCTTTAGATTTCTGCTATTGATTCCTTCTAGAGTATTTTTAATTTTAGTAACAGTGCTGTTTGTCCCTGTAAGTTTATTCTTTAATTATTCTAGGTCTTTGTTAATTGATTCTTGCATTTTCTCTATTTTGTTGCAAGGTTTTTGATCATCTTTACTATCATTATTCTGAAATCTTTTTCAGGTAGTTTGCCTATTTCCTCTTCATTAATTTGGACTTCTGTGTTTCTAGTTTGTCCCTTCATTTGTGTTGTATTTCTCTGCCTTTTCATTTTATAGATATAGATATAGATATAGATAGATATAGATATAATTTATTGTGTTTGAGGTATCCTTTTCCCAGGCTTCAAGGTTGAGTTCTTTACTCCTTTTGGTTTCTGCCTCCTAAGGTTGGTCCAGTGGTTTGTATAAGGTTGGTATAGGGTGAGACTTGTGCTGAGCTTTTTTATTTGTTTTTCCTGGGCAAGGCTGAGTGAGGTGGTAATCCTGTCTGCTGATTATTAGGTTTGTATTTTTGTTTTCTTTGTTATTTAGTTGAGGCATCCTGCACAGGGTGCTACTGGTGGTTGGGTGATGCTGGGTCTTGTATTCAAGTGGTTTCCTTTGTGTGAGTTCTCACTATTTGATACTCCATAGGGTTTAGTTCTTCACAGTCCAATTCTCATATACATACATGACCACTGGAAAAACCATAGCCTTGACTAGATGGACCTTTGTTGACAAAGTAATGTCTCTGCTTTTTAATGTGCTATCTAGGTTTGTCATAACTTTGAAACTCCAATACTTTGGCCACCTCATGCAAAAAGTTGACTCATTGGAAAAGACCCTGATGCTGGGAGGGATTTGAGGCAGGAGAGAAGGGGATGACAGAGGATGAGATGGCTGGATGGCATCACCAACTCAATGGACATGAGTTTGGGTAAACTTCAGGAGTTGGTGATGGACAGGGGAGGCCTGGCATGCTGCAATTTATGGAGTCACAGAGTCAGACACGACTGAGCGACTGAAGTGAACTAAGGGTTAGTTTTCTGGCAGTCTAGGGTCTTGGAGTCAGTGTTCCCACTCCAAAGGCTCAGGGCTTGAACTCTGGTCAGGAACGAAGATTCCATACGTGGTTTGTTATAGCATTAAGTGAAATTAAAACAAATACCCCAAAACAAGTAACCAAAGATGAACCCCAGACAAATGGCAGTTACAAAATCAGGCAATTAATAATTAAAATAATGGAATATATACATATACATATATACCTATGAGCAAAGTCAAAACAGTCCAACAAAAATAAAGTACAATAGATTGACCTGGGGAACAAAGGAAATCAAAAATTATACTTACCAGTTAGGAACAAAACTAAAGCACAAACTGGAAAACAAAATTAAAGCAAGGTGCCAAGTGGGGAATAAAGCAATGAAAACAAAACTAACAAATATGTTGAGAGGAAAGGAAAAAAAGAAAGAATAGATATGCAAAGTTAAATAGAGGTATATGAAGAAGATTTATATACATTAAAGATTAACTGCAAGGGGTAAAGAACAGTCTGAAAGGCAAAAAGGGAATAAATGTAGAAAAAATATAATAGGTTTTAAAAAATTAAAATTATTTAAAAAAAGAAAAGAAAGAAAAAAATGGAAGAAGAAAAAGGGGGAAAGAAAAGGAAAACTCCAGAGAACTGCAAAAGCCAATGTAGAGGCAGAGGTTTCTAACAACAATAAAAATTGTGACTGAATATACACATATACACCCATAAGCAAAATCAAAACAGTCCAACAAAAATAAAGTACAATAGATTAACCCAGCAAACAAAGGAAACCAAAATTATATCTACCAGAACAAAACTAATTAAAGCACAAACTGGAAAACAAAACTAAAGCAAGGTTTAAGTAGGGAATAAAGTAATGAAAATAAAACTAACAAATATGTTGAGAGGAAAGGAAAGAAAGATAGATATGCAAAGTTAAATAGAGGTAGAAGAAGATTTATATACATTAAAGATTAACTGCAAGGGGCAAATACTGTAGGAAAAGCAAACAAAGGAATAAATGTAGAAAAGATAATAATAGGTTTAAAAAATTAAAATTAAAAAAAGAATAGGAAAAATAAATAAATAAAGGAAAACTCTACAGAACTACAAAAGCCCAGCATACAGGCAGAGGTTTATAACAATAAAAAATGTGACCAAGGAAAAAAAAAACCTCAAAATCTTAATTAGATTTCATAGTGCCAATAAAATTGATAACTACAATGGAGGTGGGGGGGGGGTGGGAATCCAAAAGAATCCACAGAACAAGTCAAAACGTAAGAATAATAAATGTTTTTCCTGAGTCGTTGCTGTCAGAGTCCTTTCCCTTGCTAGGCATCACAGTCCACCTTCCCTCCCTAGGATGCCCTCCAATACTGTGCTGATCTCTGGACCTGCTGTGGGAGCAGCTCAGATTCTAACCCGGTCCTGCTCCTGTGTGTTCTTGCCTCTAGTGTCCACAGCTATCAGAACTACTGCGTTTTCTTTTGTAGGAACTCTCAATGATCTTTTATATATTCCATAGACAGAGTCTGCCTAGTTGATCACGTGGATTTAATCTGCAGCTTGTACAGCGGTGGGAAGGTTTGGGGCCTTCTTCCTTAGCCACACTACCCCTGGGTTTCAACTATGGTCTTATTTCCACCTATACGTGTGGGTCCTCCACTGAGGTTTGCTCCTGAGGCTGCCCTGGAGGACCTGAGTTTGCCCCTGTGCGGGCCAGGTGTGGAGGTGGTGCAGCTGCTTGAGTGGGAGGGGTTCTGGCAGCACCAGGTATTCAGGGGAGTTGGCGGCTAGGGCAGCAGGAAATTTAGTGCTGAAGGGTATGGCAACCAGTATTGGCCAATACGCTCCAGTGTTCTTGCCTGGAGAACGTCCTGCCCCCCCCCCCCCACCCCCCCCACCCACCCCCCCATCCTCACTCCCTCCTCCACACCCCCCTCCCCACC
>SJXQ01012165.1:89494-146361 GCA_006408695.1 Aepyceros melampus
CTAGCAGACCACAGTCTACAGGGTCGCAAAAAGTCTGGCCATGACAGAAGCGACCCTGCGCACACAGACGCGACTTTTTTTTGCCTGTGGCAGCTCTGCCCCAGTGAGAGTTGAGTGTGAATACGGCGCAGCTGCTTGGCTTGCGGGGACCCTGGCAGTGCCAAGTGTGAAGGTACACAGACTCCCTCTGCCGCATGAGTTATGGCCCTGTCAGAGTCTCTTTTTGAGACTCTTGTAGCTGGCAATCTGAAGGCCTCTTTGGTCAATCTTTCTCTGTAGCTCCACCTGTTCAGGCACTTAGAGGGCTCCCTTGCCTGGGGTCCTTCTCTGTTGTTCAGCACATCAGGCACATAGAGGGGCACCCCTGGCTGGGGCCCTACTCTAGTTCAGTGCCTCAGGCCTTTGATGGGCCAGCCTCTCTATTCAGCTGCCAGAAGCTGGTGTGTGGGGAGAGAGAGGCTATGGTGATAGCTCCACCCCCTACATGTAGTAGTATTGCCTTGCTTCCATGGCTGCCTGGCTTTCCTCCAGAGGCATTTCCCACCACAGTCTCCTCCTTCTCATCCTCTTGATCCATCTCTCTGCAGTCAACAGCAGCCCTCAACCTGGGATTGCTCCACAATCCCTAAACTCCAGCTCCCAGCCGCTGCACCTTCCAAGGAACTTGCATACCTGTCCAGGGTATGCATGGCTGCGGCAAAGACTGTCTGATTTTCATTCCATTTAGGCTGCCACAGATCAGTTGTTTCACTCTCAGCCTTAAATAGTTCTCCTCTGACTCAGACAATTGCCCTGATGTGGGGATCAGACGCCTGCTTCAGCTCCCCCACCCACCAAGGCTGTGTCCGGTCCTACTAACACTCCTGTTTCCCCCCCTAGTTCTTTCATCCTACCGAGCTTTGCATGGTTCTATATATTCTTTTCTGCTGGTCAGGTACTGCTGGCTGTTCTCTGCTGGTGTTCTGCATGTACTTCTGTGTCTGAAGGTATATTCCTGATGTATCCTTGGAGAGAGATATGTACTCCATGTCCGCCTACTCCTCCACCATCTTGCTCTCCCCAATTCTCATTTGATGTCCCTCCTCTCAAAAAACCAATCAGGAAACTAGGAGCCATCTCAACATCTCTACCTCCTGCACAGCTCCATCCTTTCCTTTCTCTCCTTCCCCATGATCACCACCGTAGTGCAAGTTTACCATCCTATCTCATTGGGACTTTCACAGACTCCTAATTGATCTCCTCCTCTCCAATCCTTCCTGCCCATTATAGACTATGCCATTCTGGTCATTCCATCCCTTCCCAACTCTTGCTTAGAATCCTTCAATGGAATCCCACTGCCTGTAGTGTAAAGGCAAAACACCCAGAACAGACCCACCAGCACTGCCTAACCTGGTCCCCCCTGAAGCCTCATCCCACAACACTCGCCTTCGTTTCTTAGGCTCCAGTACCACTAGCATTTGTTCAACTCCTTTTACTCACCATGCTTTCTTTTGCCACCGGGTCCTAACATATTCTTGTCTTCCCTGATTTTTCTCATTATTGATTTATTTGGCTGCACTAGGTGTTAGTTGCAGCACTCACCAACTTCAACTTGCCAGTTGGTCTTCAGCTTGGCACATGGAATCTTTAGTTGCAGCATGTGAGATCTAGTTTCCTGACCAGAGATTGAACTCAAGCCCCCTGCACTTGGAGCATGGAGTCTTAGCCACAAGATCATCAGGGAAGTCCCTGTCTCATTCTTTTCAATAACTGCTAGCGGTCAATTCTAAAGGAAATCATCCCTGAATATCCATTAGAAGGACTGTTGCTGAAGCTCCAATAGTTTGGCCACCTCATTCGAAGAGCTCACTCACTGGAAAAGACCTTGATAGTGGGAAAGATTTAAGGGGAAAGGAGAATGGAGCAGCAGAGGATGAAATGGTTAAATAGCATCACTGATTCAGTGGACATGAATGTGAGTAAATTCTAGGAGATAGTGAAGGACAGAGAAGCCTAGCATTCTACAGTCCATGAAGTCCCAAAGAGTTGACCATGACTTGGCAATTGAACAAGTACATAATGAGGATGTACATCACATACAACCATTTCCTTCCCTCACATGGCCTGTATAAACAGCAAACATTTTGAAAAATCACTGGTCTTGATCCAGTTATACCATCTTGGAAGCAAATAAGAGAAAGAAATAATAATGTGGATTTTTCTTAGTTTACTTAGCTTGGGTTTTAAATAAAAGTGATTTTGTGTAAATACTATTATTTTCCTTTACTTGCCAAAGAACAAATCTTTTGTTGTCTTTACCATAGTTCCAGCATCAGTTCTTCAGTGCTCAGCCTTCTTTATGGTCCAAAGAATTTCTAAAGGAATTCTGAATATTCATTGGAAGGACTGATGCTGAAGCTGAACTTCTAATACTCTGGCCACCGGATGCTAAGAGCCAACTCATAGGAAAAGATCCTGATGCTGTGAAGGATTGAGAGCAGGAGGAGAAGGGGGTGACAGAGGATGAGATGGTTGGATGGCATCACTGACTCGATGGACATGAGTTTGAGCAAACTTCAGGAGATAGTGAAGGTCAGGGAAACCTAGTGTACTGCAGTCCCTGCAGTTGCAAGGAGTCAGACATGACTTAGCAACTGAACAACAACCACCGTAGTTCCAACAGGAAAGATAGCTTTCTACAGCCATGCAGACTGCAGAGGAAGGAGAAGAGACAAATACACGGGCGATATGCAGACAGGACTATCCCACAGCCAACAGCACAAAACCCCACTTCTGTTGTCGAAAGAAGTGTGAGCAGGTGGACAGACCCACAGTCAGAGAAAAAGAAGAGGGAGCTGTGTGGGAGTGATTTCCTCAGCAGCCAGCCTACAATGGGGAGCTGGGAAAAGTCTGTGAATATAGAATAAATGCTGTCACTTGGAGCTGCCCTGATTCTTTTCTCAGACTAACTAATGGCTCAGATGGTGGAACAACCAAACGATGACTAAAATGTGAGTCAAATGCTTTCAAATCAAATCATTCCAATGAAGGAGGAACACAGACAAGCAGGGAACAGGTCATTAGGGGTTCTAACCAATACTTGTTAAACCTGAAGAAACTCACTCTCCTTAATGACTGCCTCTTTCAATTTAAGTCATTTTGACATTAGTGAGCTGGGGACAATCGATCTTTATTACTAGCGACATCTATGATCAGCTCTGAACAGTGAGAAAGGGAGCTGCCTGGGGAAGGGGGAGAGGTTGTACACTTTTCTCAATCTTGATTTGTCTTCCTTCTCTCCTGGGGTCTATCCAGCATGACTTTCAATTATCCCAAAGGGTATCAGAAAAATTCTAAAATTGGTATCTTGATATTTTTGAAAACTTTCATTTAAATACAAAATTAGCTCACATTAAGAAGTGAGTGTGGGGAGAAGGCAGGCAAAGAGAGGCTTGTCATTTAATGGAACCACAGGGCATGCAGCCCCCAGAGACTAAAATGGGCAGCCAGGCATGGAAGAAGTTTGAGCTCTGGCTCTCATGGCAGCTCCACGTGGCCCCACAACAGACACATGGTGGTCCCTGATCTCATCCCCCTCCCCCTTCCTTCTGCTAATTTCTTAGTTTTAAATTCTCTCCCTAAATGTTCACTTTCTATTTCATAATTCAATTTTTCCAAAAGCTTTTTGGTGAGGAAACCCTGAGAAGAGGGGTGTTTTTGAATGGTCTGGATATTTATCAGAAAACAAAGCCTCTTTCTGATTTTCTGTCTCTTGTGCTGAATTTCTTATTTTACATCTTTCAAGCAATTTGTCTATTTCATCTAGTTGCCAATTCACTGCTTGGTTTAATGATCATATCACATCTGCTTGTAAGCATACTTCAACAGCGTCTTATATGGTCTTCTGTTGTTTTTTTTTTTTTTTTTAACTTCTGATAAATGGTTAGAAAAAGAAAACAAAGCTTCTTACCACGTTTATTGGAACTGGAGCTCATCAAGAACAAGTGGAAGTACCTCCATTCCGGTGGTATCAGGTGTGTTTTTGCCCCCATCTTACTCCCCCCCTTTTGAGTGGTGATGCAGAGACATTACTTGGCCAACTAAGGTCCGTCTAGTCAAGGCTATGGTTTTTCCTGTGGTCATGTATGGATGTGAGAGTTGGACTATAAAGAAAGCTGAGCACTGAAGAATTGATGCTTTTGAACTGTGGTGTTGGAGAAGACTCTTGAGATCCCTTGGACTGCAAGGAGATCCAACCAGTCCATTCTGAAGGAGATCAGCCCTGGGATTTCTTTGGAAGGAATGATGCTAAAGCTGAAGCTCCAGTACTTTGGCCACCTCATGAGAAGAGTTGACTCATTGGGAAAGACTCTGATGCTGGGAGGGATTGGAGGCAGGAGGAGATGGGGACGACAGAGGATGAGATGGCTGGATGGCATCACTGACTCGATGGACGTGAGTCTGAGTGAACTCCGGGAGTTGGTGATGGACAGGGAGGCCTGGCATGCTGCGATTCATGGGGTCGCAAAGAGTTGGACACGACTGAGCAACTGAACTGAACTGAACTGAAAGAGGACTGGAGAACAATGTTTATAACCAAAAAAGAAAGGACTTCTCCACACAGACCAGGACTCAGGCAGAGACAGGAGCATCCTTCAACCTAAGCTAGTCACTCTCTTTACTCTCTGCTCTCTTCTCTGAATAAAGTCACTTAGATGTGAGGGTAATATATTCTTCTATTTTTTATTTTGGTAAAATGTATACAATATGAAATTTGCCCTTTTAGCCATTTTTAAGTATACAGGTCAGTGGCATCAACTATGTTTACACTGTTTTGCAGCCATCACCACTGTTCATCTCCAAAACTCTCCTCTTCCCGAACTGGAACTTTAGATCCATTAAATAACTCCCCGTTTCCTCCCCCCACCAGGCCCTGGCAAGCACAATTCTACTTTCTGTTTCAATGAATCTGACATTTCTAGGTACTTCACATAAATAGAATTAAATGGTATGTGGCCTCTTGGGACTGGCTTACTTCAATTTGCACAATATTCTCAAGGTTCATCCATATTCTGAATGTGTCAGAATTTCCTTCTTTTTCAAGGTAGAATAGTACTCCATTGTATGTATATACATTGGTCTGTTGGTGAACATTTGGGCTGTTCCCAAGGTAACATGTTCTTAACTTAATCCCACAACTTAAGACTTTCAGATCATTCAAATTCAATTCAGTTCAAGGGTAACTCACTGTGTAGGTGTGTGTGTGGTACAAAGGTGACTCAGACATGGTACCTGCTCTCTAGGAACTTACACTACCTTGGGAAAGGAAGAAAGAAAAGTAACTAGCAAGTGCTAATCACCTACTGTGTGCTGGTGCTTTGCCCAGTCACTGCAGGTATTGCTCAGAATAATTTTGTGAGGTGGAGACTATAACATCCACTTTTCAGGAGGAAATGAAAGCTTGAAGACCTTAAGTAACCACCTCCAACTTGCCGAGACTGAGATTCAAACCCACCTCTTGAATTCAGAATCCTGTGTTCATTCCTTTGGACATGCCACTCCTGCTGGTACGAGGCAGAATATGTCACAGCCTGAGGGAGGTGCTATAGGAAAGTAGAGAAGAGATGGCCACCCACCTGAAGCAGAAAGCTCATGGCAGAGGTAGGTCTCAGAGGCCAGGAAGGCTATGTTTAACAAAGATAAGGGAGAAGAGAAACAGCCTGAGAAGAGGAAGGTGGAGGAGACAAGCAATCTCAGTGTACACTGAGAGACCAACGCTGCTGTCCAATATGGGCTGGTAAGCAGAGAGAGGCAAAATCCTGGTCATGGTGAAACGCTCGCTCAAGGAGTCTGAACACATGGAGACAATGGTGAGCCACCGTAGGGTTTTGAGACGACACACAATTGTAGCTGCACAAAGTGCAGCTACATATAACAAGAATGGAGAGGGAAGGGGTAGATTAAAGGCAGGAAAGTTAGTGAGGAGGTCACTGGAATTAGCAGATATGACATGATTAGCCAGAATGGAAAAGAGGATGTGGTGTGTAAGACTTCTTAGAGGTGGAGATGACAGAACTTGGTCATGGATGCGTTATGAATAGGTGATCATACATCTTGGGACACCTGTTCTCCTGGTGTAATTACTAATAGCATCCTTTCACTCTCAACTGTGTCCAAGTTTGGACAATAAAGTACATGATCACACTATCTAGGAATAAGAAAACAGAATAAAAGATGACTCTAAAAGATCTTGAAACTGGATTAATAAGGAAGGTGTAATATGGAAAAAAAACAAACATGGAAGGGAAATCAGGTTTATTTGGAAAGATGATGAGTTTGGATTTAGACATGCTGAGTTTGCTGAAGTGAAAATTTATTTAAGGGAGAGAAGGACCTTGCCTATGGATTTACGCTGTGTGACATGAAGGAAGGCATCATTGACCTAAAAAGAAAATCCAAAAATATGTGGTCAGACTTGCAACTATGCATAATTCAACAAAGATTTGTTACTGGTTCAATTCTTAAAATAGCTAAAGTATTAAGATGTCTCCAACAAAATGTATGTAACTATCTAAGGCAATATTAACTAAGTAACTGATCACCACAAACTCAAAGGAAAACAATAAGGATAATCTAACCTCTGAATTTTTCTGTCTAAACTATAATTTTTAACATTATCAGATAAATAACATCAGGTTAAAAGTCTTCAGGCCTGTCCATACTCTACTGTCATATTTCTGGATATTCTAGCTTTTGAAAAGAATGGAGCCACTGCCAGAAGGATCAATAATGTAATTTTTTACAATTTTTTTCTTTTTATTTAAATTACCTTGTTTCCAGTGTAACTGAAATTACAGTCTCTCTGAAATCCTTTTTTAGAAGTACAAAGGTATAAAACATAAATTAAAAACTAGCCACAGTAATCAAGATCATGACAGTGGTAAAAGAATAGACAAACAGGTCAATGGAACTATTACAGAACCCAAAACAGACCCACACAAATAGAGTCAGCTGATCTTTGACAAAGGAGCAAAAGCAATTCAATGGAGAAAGAATACTCTTTTTTTAAAAAAAAGGTGCTAGAACAACTGAACATCCAATGCAAAAAAAATTAATCAAGACACTGTCCTTATGTCTTTCATCAGATTAACTCACAATGAATCTTACACGTAAATGTAAAAAACAAAACTATAAAACTTCGAGAAGAAAACAAGAAAACAAAACCTAATGCACCTATGCTTGGCAATGAGTTTTTTAATATAACATCAAACCATAATCTAGGAAAATACAAATTGGTGGACTGTCCTGATGGTACAGTGGATAAGAATCTGCCTGCCCATGCAGGGGATTACAGGTTCAATCCCTGGTCTGGGGAGATTCCACATGCCGTGCAGCAACTAAGCCTGTGTGCCACAGCTACTGAGCCCAAGCTCTAGAGTCCGTCAGCTCTAACTAGAGCTACTAGAGCCCATGCTCTGAAACAAGAGAAGCCACCACAATGAGAAGGCCCTGCACTGCAACTAGAGAGTAGCTTCCCAGCCCTCTACAACCAGAGAAAGTCCTCAAACAGCAACAGAGACCCAATAAATAAATAAAATGAACTCAGTTTTTAAAAACTGGTAAGTTGGACATCATTAAAACTAAAAACTGCTGTCTGCAAAAGACACTTCAAAGAATAAAAATATAAAACACAGCCTGAGAGAAAAGTATCTGCAAAATATATATCTGATAACTTTTATCTAAAATCCACAAAGAATTCTTAAACCTCAACAATAAGAAAACAAACAAGCCCATTTAAGAATGTGCAAAAGGTCTAGGCAGACATTTTACTAAAGAAGACATACAGACGGTAAATGAGCCTATGAAAGATGTTCATTATACGTCACTAGAGAACTAAAACAACAGTGAGATACTACTACACACATGTTGGAATGTCTAAAACTCAAAACTAACAGCATCAAATGCTGACAACGATGTGAAGCAATGGCAACTTTCACTCATTATTGGTGGGAATGCAAAATGATACAACTACTTTGGAAGATAGTTCAGCAGTTTCTCATAAAACTAAACATATTCTTACCATATGATCCAGTGATTGTGTTCCAAGTATTTACCCAAATGAGTTGAAAACTTATATCTACACAAAAACCTACACAAGAGTGTTTATAGCAGCTTCGTTTATATTTGCCGAAACTTGAGCGCAACCAAGATGTCCCTCTGAAGGAGAATGGGCAGACAAGCTGTAGTATATCCATACCACGTAATATTATTCAGTGATAAAAAGAAATGAGCTATCAAGTCATGAAAAGACATGGAGGAACTTACAAGATACAAGATCAACTTATAAAAATTATAAATATTTCTCTATATCAAAAATAATCAACTGGAAAACATAAGAGAAAATATTGTTCTCAAGAGCAACAAAAATGACAAAAACAAAAAGTACTTGTAATTAACATAACTCAGGCAATCCAGAAGATTTTAAGGAGAAAAACTTTAAATTATATTTAAAAACAGGAACAATCTGAATAAATAGCAAAATATCCCTGTTTACAAATTAGAAAACTTAAAACTGTAAAACTAGCACTACTCCCCCAAATTAATCTCTAAAGCCAACACAATTCCATTCAAAAGTTCAGCTAGAATTTCGAGGGACTTAAGAAACTTATTTCAAAATTTTTCTAAAAGGATAAAGATTCACAAATATCTAAGTCCTATTTGAAAAAGAACAGGTGGAAGAGTTACTCTTCCAGATACTGAAACATACTTCAAAGCTATAAATATAAAACAGTGCAATACTATTATAGGAATAAACATGTGAACCAAGGACACAGAATACAAAGCAGAGTGCAGACACACACATGTGTACCTGGGAACTTAAAATAAGACAAAGGCAGTATCACAAATCAATAGAAACAATGAACTACTGAGTCTGAGAAAGCAAGCTCATTATAAGGAGAAAAATTGAAATTGATTACCTAATTTATACCTAATACAAAGGTAACTTCAGATGGATTTAAATCCTTAAATGTGAAATGAAAGTACAAAGTTAAAAAAGAAAAATAGGGAAGAAAATCACTGTGAACCAGGGATGACAAAGGACTTATTAAATAGCTCCCAAATAGCACTAACCACAAGGCAAAATATTGATGTGGCTGATTATATTAAATGCAAACAAAGGTAACATACACTTGACAACTTTGGAAGGACAGACTTTCCCAACGCCTCAGACTAACATCATTGTTTTAGTCAATTCTTTTGCAACTCCAGGGACTGTAGCCTGCCAGGCTCCTCTGTCCATGGGATTTCCCAGGCAAGAAAACTGGAGTGGGTTGCTACTTCTTCTCCAGGGTATCTTCCTGACCTAGGAATTGAACCCACATCTCCTGCTTGGTAGGTGGATTCTTAACCACTGAGCCACCTGGGAAGCCCCCAAACTAACATGTAGAACCTTGTTAATCACACTGTGGTTCAGGACCACAGGCTTCTGCATCATGTGGGGGCTTATTAGACATGCACAGCCTTAAGCCCCATCCCACTCTATTGAATTATAATGTGTATCTTAACATGATTCCTGTGCACATTAAAGTTTGAGAACCACAGGTTATACAGAAACTTTTGCAAATTAATAAGAATGAGAAACCCCCCCCATAGAAAACTTCCAAAGGGCTAAATTACAGTTCAAAGAATTGAAGACCTAACGGCTAGCAAATATACAAAGAGATGCTAAAAATAATTAGAAACCAGGGAAATGGAAATTAAAATGGTAAAATACCACTTTACGCTTATAAATTTGAATAAGCAATCAGAAAGCTGGAAAGAAAGTGAAAGTTGCTCAGTCATGTTCAACTCTTCGCAACCCCATGGACTATAGAGTCCATGGAATTCTCCAGGCCATAATACTGGAGTGAGTAGCCATTCTCTTCTCCAGTGGATCTTCCCAACCCAGGGATCGAAATCAAGGTCTTCCGCATTGTGGGTGGATTCTTTACCAGCTGAGCCACCATCCTATATACCGACGAGTGGTAAATAAATAAAAATATTCTCATGCATTGCCGGTAGAGGTGTAAACACGGCAAGTCATTCTGGAGAACAGTTGGCAGTCAGATAAAATAGGCATACATCCTATGACCCAACTACCTTATTCCTGGGAAAATACTCCCATAGCAACACTTGCACAAGTCCTAACAGTCACCCATGAGACTGTTTATTATAGCACCAATCACAGGGGCAGGCAATCACATCAATTTTCTCTTTAGGGAAGGGATCTGTAAACCATGGTAGATGCAGAGACTACCATGCAGTAGTGAAGGGTAACAAACTGGACATAGGAACAGCAGTGTGAGGGGATCTTAAAAAGACACACGGGGACTTCCCTGGTGGGCCAGTGGCTAAAGCTACACTTCCCAATGCAGGAGGCCCAGATTCAATCTCTGGTCAGGAAACTACAGCCCACACGCTGCAAGAAGATCAAAGATCCCAAGGGCCACACCTAAGACCTGGAGCAGCCAAATAAATCAATTTTTTTTTTTAAAGATGGCACTGCACGAAAAAATAAAAATCAGAATAAGATCTACCACACATTTACATCACTTGGAAATAAATTAGCACACAAAATGATTCTGCGTGTTTTACAGAGAAATATAAATCCAAAGATCAGCATCCAATACATTATAAAGACTGACTCTCAGGGGAGGAAAGGAAGATAAGGGAGTAAGTAAATAGAGACAGCCATAAATATACAGTCATAAAAGCCGAAGAGGGGCCTTGTGTGGTCCAACAATGAAAATGTGCTTTGAAAGAGGATTTTGATTAACCAAGCCTTTCCCCTTGAAATCCTCCCCCAAAAGCATAAGAAAAATAACTAAATAAAAATAAGCACAGAAGCAAATCAATTGTGGCAATCTCCCCGCAGCATGAAATCCCTGGTTTCTCAGGAACATCTGTCTTTCAGGGCTTTGTGCCTTACAGAGACCTTCCCAATCTATGCAGATTTAGACACACTCAGAGGAGGTGGGAGGCATCTAAGACAGATGTCTGAAAGGCTCATCTTCACCCTGTCGATAACTCAAAGGTACATCTCCCGGTGACTCACGGCTGCATCACTCTCCCTGTCAGCTAGAAGTTGCTTGTTCCCGGAGATGTCACAGGCCAACGATAGAAAATACTTGGGGAAACAAACATAACTGGAGAGAGTGGTATTTCTCTTCACCTGGCATCCTAGAGACATGAGGAATCCTCTGCAAATGAATGTTAACATAAAAAGAGAGCTGTCCCTTCAAATGTTAAAACTTATTTTGAATCAGTCTGCATATAAATCTTCATAAAAATGAAGCACATTTCTCTAACTTCTTTAAAAGATAATATGGGGGATGGAAGGAAATAAACTTTTTTGTTCCATGACTTGGGAATCTCATAATTCTGAATATCCATTATTCTGCCTTTTGTTTTTTAGAGGCTCTGTTAACTCTATGTCCAGATGCTACCTCTGTTGTGACAGCTGCTTCTAAAAATAACCCAGCTCTGTCCCTTTCTACCTTTTGATTTCTATCTGGGCTGGGAAAACAGACAACTGGTGGTTTGAAACGAGATATTTAATGAGTGATAAGACTCTCAGTCACAGACTAGGAAGGGAGGCACATGGCTTTAGACCAGAGTCTTTTGATAGATAATTCAAATAGCTGGGGAAATCCCTGGCTTCCCCCATCTCTTCTGTATCCTGCAGGCTGTGTCACAGAGAGAGAGGCTGCTCCATACTGATGCCTAGACAGATACACAGACTGTACCCAGAACCCTGGTTCTCTGCCCTGCAGTGGCTGAAGTCAATTACATTTGTCTCTGGAGATAAGCAACCTGGAATGTAGGGGCAGGGTGAGAACCTTAGGTTCTGCTGTTGGAATTTTTTGGAGAAGGCAATGGCACCCCACTCCAGTACTCTTGCCTGGAAAATCCCATGGACAGAGGAGCCTGGTAGGGTGCAGTCCACGGGGTCCCTAAGAGTCAGACATAACTGAGTGACTTCACTTTCACTTTTCACTTTCATGCACTGGAGAAGGAAATGGCAACCCACTCCAGTGTTCTTGCCTCGAGAATCCCAAGGACAGGGGAGCCTGGTGGGCTGCCGTCTATTGGCTCGCACAGAGTCAGACACAACTGAAGTGACTTAGCAGCAGCAGTAGCAGTAGTTGGAATTTTTAATTAGCTCATCAGACAGGAGTAATCAGAGTAACCTGTGTGTGTGTTTGTGCTAAGTCACTTCAGTTGTGTCCAACTCTGTGTGACGCTATGGACTGTAGCCTGCCAGGCTTCTCTATCCATGGGATTCTCCAGGCAAGAATACTGGAGTGGGCAGCCATGCCTTCCTTCAGGGGATCTTCCTGACTCAGGGATGGAACCCAGGTCTCTTAGTCTCCTGCATTGGCAGGCGAGTTCTTTACCACTAGCGCCACCTGGGAAGCCCCAATCAGCATAACCTACAGTTTCCTAAATATATTATGCTGATTCATGTTTCCCATTAGAGAGCAGCTGTTCCTCCTAACAGAGACTGTCCCAACTAAAAAAAAAAAAAAAGAAAAAAATTCCTTAAGTCTTACAGAATGTACCCAGTGAACATTTGATGAATAAAACAAACTCATGAATGAATAAGTATATCGGGGACTGAGTGGGATTGTTTTTAAAAGGTAGAAATGTTTAGTCAGTGGTACACTGTCATAGTTGAATTATATTTATCAGACCACTGCTCTGATAGAAGCGAATCTGAATCTTCTTTAACAAGTCAGTCAGTGCATTTCACCAGAAAAGATACAGCTGGCAAAGGAGCATATGAAAAGATACTCAGGATCACTATTCATTAGAGAAATGCAAATTAAACCCAGAATCAAACACCACTATGCATCTACTGAATGGCTAGAATTAAAGACAACAGCTGACAACACTAAGTTCTGGCAGGTGCAAAGCAACGTTCCTACATTGTTGAGGGACATGCAAAATATTACAACAATTTGGATAAACAGTTTGACAGTTATTAAAAGGTAAACATATAGTATCAGACCAGTACAATGCTTGTTCTGAAATGTTCACACAGTCGTTGCCATTTCCTTCTCCAGGGGATCTTCCCAATCCAGGAATTGAATCCAAGTCTCCTGCACTGGCAGGCGGATTCTCTACCACTGAGCCACCTGGGAAGGCCGTATACTGAAGTACCAGTTTCTAATCCAGAATATACCAAAAGAAAGAAAATCTATGTACTATGGGCTTTGAAAGAAATGCAGGAATAGCAACCTTGCCTTCAAAATCATGGGCTGTAGAGTCTGTAACAGAATTGCTTCTCAGCAGCTGAGGTATAGAGAGCAAACTACTGATTTGTCTAGCTTGCCCTTCCTTGAGGAGCATAAACACCTGTTATATTTAGAATTCTGCATAGACTGCTTTTTTTTTAATTTTTATTTTTTTAGTTTGTTTTGCTTTACAATACTGTATTTGTTTTGCTACACATCGACATGAATCAGCCACGAGTGTACATGAACTCCCAATCCCGACCCCCCCCTCCCCACTCCCGCCCCACATCCTCTCTCTGGATTATCCCCGTGCATCAGTCCCAAGCATCCTGCATCCTGCATCAAACCTGGACTGGTGATTCATTTCACTTATGATATCACACATGTTACACTGCCACTCTGCCAACCCATCCCACCCTCTCCCTCTCCTACAGAGTCCAAAAGGCCGTTCTATACATCTGTGTCTCTTTTGCTGTGCATAGACTGCTTTTAAACTGATGTTCTTTTTTTTTTTGAGATATAGTTGACTTACAACATGTTAGTTTCTGATGTACAGCAAAGTGACTCAGTTATGCGTGTGTGCTAAGTCGCTTCAGTTGTGTCCGATTCTTTGCAACCCTGTGGACTATATAGCTCACAAGCCTCCTCCGTCCATGGGATTCTCCAGGCAAGAATACTGGAGTGGGTTGCCACTTCCTTCTCCAGGGGATCTTCCCGACCCAGGGTCAAACCTGTGTCTTATGTCTCCTGCATTGGCAGCCGGGTTCTATTAACACTAGCACCACCTGGGAAGCCCCCATTCAGTTAAAGATATATACTTTTTCATATTCTTTTCCATTATGGTTTATTACAGAATACTGAATGTAGTTACCTGTACTCTCTCTCTCTCTATATATATATATATATATACATACACACACATATATATCAGAACCTTGTTGTTTATCCATTCTATATACAACAGTTTGCATCTACTTGTCTCAAACTCCCAATCCATTCCTCCTCACCTTCCCCAAATGTGGGGATGGTCTGTTCTCTGTCAGAGAGTCTTAAATTGGTATTGTTATCTAATGATGTTATCTAACCACCATTGTAGACTGGGGAGGGGCAGGTGGGGGATCTGCTGCTCAATAAATAAAGCCAATTAAATGTGTAAATTTAAAAAAAAAAGGTTAGCATAACACTTACCACATGACCTAGAAATCTCAGTCATAAAGTAAATAAAAATGTTCAGTTCAGTTGTGTCTGACTCTTTGAGACCCCATGGACTGCAGCATGCCAGGCCTCCCTATCCATCCTCAACTCCCAGAGCTTGTTCAAACTCATGTCCATCTAGTCGGTGATACCCTCCAACCATCTCATCCTCTGTCATCCCCTTCTCCTCCCACCTTCAATCTTTCCCAGCATCAGGGTTTTTTCAAATGAGTCAGTTCTTTGCATCAGATGACCAAAGTATTGGAGCTTCAGCTTCAGCATCAGTCCTTCCAACGAATATTCAGGACTGATTTCCTTTAAGATGGACTGGTTGGATCTCCTTGTAGTCCAAGGGACTCTCAAGAGTCCCAGCACCACAGTTCAAAAGCATCAATTCTTCGGCACTCAGCTTTCTTTAGAGTCCAACTCTCACATCTATACATGACTACTGGAAAAACCATAGCTTTGATGAGATGGACCTTTGTTGGCAAAGTAATGTCTCTGATTTTTAGTATGCTGTCTAGGCTGGTCATAGCTTTTCCTCCAAGGAACAAGTATCTTTTAATTTCATGGCTGCAGCCACCATCTGCAGTGATTTTGGAGCCCAAAAAAGTAAAATCTCTGATTGTTTCCATTGTTTCCCCATCTATTTGCCATGAAGTGATGGGAGTAGATGCCATGATTTTAATTTTTTGAATGTTGAGTTTTAAGCTAGCTTTTTCACTCTCCTCTTTCATCAGGAGACTCTCTAGTTCTTTGCTTTCTGCCATGAGGGCGATATCATCTGCTATCTGAGGTTACTGATATTTCTCCCGGTAATCTTGATTTCACCTTGTGCTTCATCCAGCCTGTTATTTCACATGATATACTCTGCATGTAAGTTAAATAAGCAAGGTGACAATATACAGCCTTGACGTGCTTCTTTCCCAATTTGGAATCAGTGCATTGTTCCATGTATGGTTCTAACTGTTGCTTCTTAACCTGCATACAGATTTCTCAGGCGCAGTTCAGGTGGTCTGGTATTCCTATCTCTTTCAGAATTTTCCAGTTTGTTGTGATCTACATAGTCAAAGGCTTTGGCGTAGTCAATAAAGCAGAAGTAGATGTTTTTATGGAACTCTCTTGCTTTTTCAATGATCCAACAGATGTTGGCAATTTGATCTCTGGTTTCTCTGCCTTTTCTAGAACCAGCTTGAACATCTGGAAGTTCATGGTTCACATACTGTTGAAGCCTGACTTGGAGAATTTTGAATACGCAATTTTGGATTTTGAATATGCAACTATACCTCAATAAACCTAACTTTAAAAAAAAAAGTCAAGCCATATATTATTAAACACAAAAATAAATTAATTTTCAATACTAAGTGTCTGCCTGGGTTCCGTAGAAAATACAGCCTGATCAAAATATATGTTCTAATGCTACACTGCAGTGCTAGTGTGGAATGAGGGAAACTGGGGTGACTCGAAGAAGGAGGAAGAGGAAGCACAAGATGAGTGTTACCAATCCTGAACTGCTCATAGCTTCAGGGACAGATGCAGCTGCTTGTTGTCCACATGGGGCCTCTCCAGAGAGGCAGTATAGGACCCAAGGCACATAGAAAAAGAGGAAAGGCAAGCAATTAATCTCCAGTCTCTCACTTGTCCCAGCCTGTCCAGTTGTGGGGGGGTTCCCCTACACTTCTGGACGGTGTTACCCAGAGGCCCGCACCTGGTTTCTGGAGAAGCTAGAGCTTCAGCAGCTCCCTGATGAACAAAGCAGCGACCTTGCCTGAGATCAGCCCTCTCCTCAGGGAAAGTATGAGACAGTCAACAGCGTCAGGAGACGGACCCCAGGGATAGGCCCGGGGCTGCATCGCTGACAAGAGAAGTGTGGTAAGTGGCCAAGGCCTGGGGCCAATGAGCTGGCTGATGTGAGAGGCCCGTAAACTGGGTCTAGAGCAATGGACTAAAATAATACACATTCTATCAAAACAGAGTAATTTAATTCCTAAGAATATTCCACAGACACACTGAGGAAACCTCAACAGTTTCTACCCATTAAATCTGTTCATGGGGTGATCTCACCCAACCTTCAGATAACAAGAAGTTCAGCTCCGTGAGATATAAGTATTGTGTCACATTGAGATGTGTGTGGGCGGCTCCCTACAGAAAAGAAACCCAGCACATCCAAATAATGCCACCCTCTGAGCAGATCACAGCGCTAATGCATGACCCACCCATCATGGTACAGACATAACAGTTCAGAAAACAGCAAATTCTAGTAAAAATTCAAAACCTGGAGACTGTGTCTCTAATCCTGTCCTCTAAAGTGTCAACAGGCTTCCCAGGTGGTGCTAGTGGTAAAGAACCTATCATCTGCCAATGCAGGAGACAAATAAGAGACGCTGGTTTGATCCCTGGGTTGGGGAGGTCCCCTGGAGAAGAGCATGGCAGTGTTCTCGCCTGGAGAATCCCATGGACCAGAGGGGCTGGAGTCCTACAGTCCATGGGGTCACAAAGAGTCCGGCATGACTGAAGCGACTTATCACGCACAAAGTGTCAATGCAAAGTGTTACAGTTCAGGGACTGGAAAAGCTCAACTCTGTTATTTTATAATGACTACACGTTTTCCTTTAAACATGTTTGCTGTGTGCTTTTATGTGTATTATCTTCTTTAATCGTCATCCCTGGGGGACTGTGTCAGGGGAAACACTGACTGCAACCAACCACCCTGGCCAGGTGGTGGCAGATGTAGTAACCATTTGTGTGAGTTATTTTACAACAGGAAGTCCTGGTAAGGAACAGGGAACTAACAAGCCACCACCCACCGGAAGAATCCGGGAAAAGTCAAAAGGAGACTCCACGTGTCCTACAACCTCCCAGAATCCTCCTCCCTGACATCCATCTTGGCTGAGCAATGTGTGCATCACCAGGAAGGACCCTGAGTCAGAAGGATTGGCCACAGACAACCAGGAAACTAAGCCCATCACCAAAAAACCCAAGACTGCAAGCCATGTGGCAGAGCAGTTCTTCTGGGTTCCCTTATCCTCCTGCTCTCCATCTAAGCCCCTTTCCCAATAAAGTCTCTTGTTTTGTCAGCACCTGTATCCCCTCAGACAATTAATTTCTGAGTGTTTGTTAGGCAAGAGCCCACTTTTGGGCCCTGAAGGGGCCCCCTTCCTGCAACAATTGGGTATGTTACTGCCCTCCCAACAGATGAGGGAATTAAATCACAAAGATGTAAGTCACACAGCCAGTTAAGCCGCAGCGCCAGGGCGTGAGTTCTGGTGGTCTGACCCTAGAGCCCCTTATTCTCAATCATTCATCCGACAGATTCTGTGTACCTGGCAGAATCTGGAGACACACAGGTGCAGCAGCACATGGTCCCTGCCTCCATGGAGTTTATGGACTATGGGAATGACAAACATGGAACCAGTAATTACAAGTAGATAAAGGAGAAGTACAGAGGGTTACAGAAGTTCATACCTCATGCCTACTAAAAAGGCTATGATACAAAACATGTGATCATGTTGAAACAGACTAGAAGCTGGGACCCTTTGCTGTGGTGCTTACACCTGGACAAATGTCACCTTGAGCAACAGAACACAAAGAAACTGGAAGGGACTAAAAATAACTGCATGGGCACTTCCCTGGTGCTCTAGTGGTTAAGACTCCATGCTCCCAATGCAGGGGGTTCAGGTTCAATTCCTGGTCAAGGAACTAGATCTCACATACTGCAACTTAAAGATCCTGCATGCTTCAACTAAGAATTTGCATACCACAATAAGAGCTCACGTGTCATAACTAAAGAACCTGCATGCCGCAACCAAGACTGAAGATCCTGCGTGACACAACTGAGACACAGAGCAGGCAAATATTCTTTTAAAAAATAAAATAACTGCACACATGTGCAGTTGGGGCAAATTATGAACAACATGATACAGAAAAATGAAAAACCTACCTGCCACTTCTGAGATGTTAGGGGCAGAAGCAGGGGGCTGTGGCATGATCTCTGCAAACGGCACCAGCAAGGGGGTGGGCAGACCACTAAGCCCCTGTCCAGACTGACCCTACCCTCACCTCATTTGCGGGACCAGTTTGCCCCACTTCAGGAAGTGAGCAAGGGAAACTACTCCTTTTTTTCTGTCTCTGCAAAGCCTTGCCTGATTTCTTCCTCTGGCCTCTTATCAACTTCTATTGATTAAGGAGTACAAGAACTCTGGTCAGGACAATATTAATATCAACTAGCAAGGTCAAACCAATATTCTACATATTCAGGAGAAAATATAAGATGGGAAGCACCGATATCTCTGGTATTATAGAAATACAAAGGGTGGGCAGACCACTAAGCCCCTGTCCAGGCTGACCCTACCCTCACCTCATTTGAGGGACCAGTTTGCCCCACTTCAGGAAGTGAGCAAGGGAAACTACTCCTTTTTTTCTGTCTCTGCAAAGCCTTGCCTGATTTCTTCCTCTGGCCTCTTATCAACTTCTATTGATTAAGGAGTACAAGAACTCTGGTCAGGACAATATTAATATCAACTAGCAAGGTCAAACCAATATTCTACATATTCAGGAGAAAATATAAGATGGGAAGCACCGATATCTCTGGTATTATAGAAATACAAGTACAATGGTCATTTTTTCCCAGCCCAAGCAGGTTCTGACAAATGTGTCCAATATGTTAACTGATTTACATGAAAAAAATATTACCCAGGCTTAAGTTTAGTGAAATTAATTATAATTTCATTTAATCTTCATTTTAAAAATTCACGACTCCTGGTCACTTTAACAATAAGTTTGTTCACATAGATGCCTCCATGACAGATGGATAAACTTCATGCTCTAGGATACGGTTTCTAAGAAGAAATTTTCTGATTTGTTTAAGGACAGAGTCTGACCTTACCTTAAGGAGCTCTGATTCCAGAGTCAGAGACATACCTAAACTAGATTCCAGGTCTATAATTACTACATGTCATTGGACAGGTTTCTTACCATTTACAAGTTTTGATTTCTTCATCTGTAACATGTGATAAAAGATTGTTCATATTTCAAAGGTTTGTTGTGAAGATTGATTACAAAATGCCTATAATCACTTAGCACCATTCTCGACCCATAATAAACACCTACTGTCTGTGAGCTGCCATTATTACTATTATTCTAAATAGCTTGCATACTGAAAGAAGAAGAAAGGGAAGAAACAGTAAATGGACAGAGTATGAATGAGATGCTTGAAATGTGTTAGGGAACATGGCCTTGGACAAGAGTTAATAACAGAAAAGTCAGCAGAGTGGGAAGAACTAGAAAAATCCTACATGCAGAGCCCTCATTGCAGAGGTAGGCAAATGGAAGCTGAGAACTGTTAATAATTAGGTAATCTGTGTTTAAGAGAAGAGAGAACTTCAATGTGGGTAATTAAAACAATAATCACCTCTAGCTTTCTTTTATGCCTGAGCAGTACCTAGAACACGTCAAAGCAGAGAAGAAACAGCTCAAACTAGCACATGTTTCCACTTGGCTACTGCCTAACTGTTCTTATCCTCTATCAGCAGGTATATATGAGTCTCAGGTAAAGCAAACCTCAGTTTATGAGTAACATAGTAAAAGAGGAAAGGGACACAGAAATTCTCTAAACTGGTGGTTTTCAAGTTTTTAAGCCACAAAACCTTTTCCAAAAAGAAAAGCACGAACACAAGAAATAAAACATGCAGTACCAAGGTCCCAGGGCTTCCCTGATAGCTCAGTGGGTAAAGAATCGGCAGGCAATACAGGAGATCTCATTTGATTCCTGGTTTTGGAAGATCCGCTGGAGAAGGGATAGCCTACCGACTCCAGTATTCTTGGGCTTCCCTTGTGGCTCAGCTGGTAAAGAATCTGCCTGCAATGCGGGAGACCTGGGTTTGATCCCTGGGTTAGGAAGATATGCAGATGACACCACCGTTATGGCAGAAAGTGAGGAGGAGCTAGAAAGCCTCTTGCTGAAAGTGAGAGAGGAGAGTGAAAAAGTTGGCTTAAAGCTCAACATTCAGAAAACGAAGATCATGGCATCTGGCCCCATCACTTCATGGGAAATAGATGGGGAAACAGTAGAAACAGTGTCAGACTTTGTTTTTTTGGGCTCCAAAATCACTGCAGATGGTGACTGCAGCCATGAAATTAAAAGGCGCTTACTCCTTGGAAGAAAAGTTATGACCAACCTAGATAGTATATTCAAAAGCAGAGACATTACTTTGCCGACTAAGGTCCGTCTAGTCAAGGCTATGGTTTTTCCTGTGGTCATGTATGGATGTGAGAGTTGGACTGTGAAGAAGGCTGAGCGCAGAAGAATTGATGCTTTTGAACTGTGGTGTTGGAGAAGACTCTTGAGAGTCCCTTGGACTGCAAGGAGATCCAACCAGTCCATTCTGAGGGAGATCAACCCTGGGATTCTTTGGAAGGAATGATGCTAAAACTGAAGCTCCAGTACTTTGGCCACCTTATGCGAAGAGTTGACTCATTGGAAAAGACCCTGATGCTGGGAGAGATTGGGGGCAGGAGGAGAAAGGGACGACCGAGGATGAGATGGCTGGATGGCATCATGGACTCAATGGATGTGAGTCTGAGTGAACTCCGGGAGTTGGTGATGGACAGGGAGGCCTGGCGTACTGCGATTCATGGGGTCGCAAAGAGTCGGACACGACTGAGTGACTTTCACTTTCACTTGGCTTCACTGAGGTCCCAGCAGAGATGGAGCCCCAGAGCCAAGCAGCTCATTCTCATTCAGAATGTGGCTCGGAAGTATAAACTGAAAGCCACAGATACTATCCCTCAGCATGTTTTTGGCCATGACATGTGGCTCATGGGATCTTAGTTCCCCCACCAAGGATTGAACCTGGGCCCCAGCAGAGAAAGCACTGAATCCTAACCACTGGACCACAGGGGAATGCCTACTTCTCAACTTTACAGATGTGGAAAGTGAAGATCAGAAAGGTGAGAGGACTTCCACAAAATTGCAAATAGATGGGGACAAAGCTGGAAACAGAATCCAGTCAGTTTTCTGATGGCCCTAAGGTTCTCTTTTTACCACTGAACATTACCTTCTTGACTGACATACCAAAAAGATAAGGAAGAAAGTAAACCATATTTGAGAAAAACATAAAAATGGAAGGCTGGAAAGAATGAAACCTGGCACCTTGGGCTCCACTAATCTGCATATGAACAAAACATCGCTTCCACCAGTGGCTGACTAGAGTTACCAAAACAGTCTTTTGAAGAGTAAAACATATTAAGAAAAAACAAAAAAAACTCCATGAATCCCCTGGTAGTCCAGCAGCTCAGCACTTTCACTGTTAGGGCCCAGGTTCAATCCCTGGCTGGGGAGCTAACGTCCCACAAGTCATGCAGCACTGTCCAAAAAAAAAAACCCTTCCCAGTGAATGTCTAACAGATTTGCATTTGCAACCACATTGCTATGCATGCACATAATTACACTTTGGAGGACATTTAAGCCACATTAATGGGACTGTAAAGGAGTGAAAAAAAGGCCTTGAATAGCCAACAAAATTAACTACAGTGACTAAAGGATGAATTATAGTCATATGATACCGAGCGTGATTTGCTGTTCTGTTCACAGAACTCCAGCTTAGATCATCTGGTTGTACTTTAAAAGAGTCTATATTCTAAAACCAAAGGTCAAATGAAGGGCTTCCTTTTTAAACTTGTATGCTGTGCAGTTCAGAGTTCATATCAACACCAGTAAATCATTTTTTAAAGTACTATCACAACCCTCTGTTTAAGACACGAGGGATGTAGACAAGAGCCCTCAAAATCCAGCTCCTTCATGGCCTTCACAGTTTCAGTTTCCCTCTGAGTTACTAAGCCTGAGTATATAACTATACAACCTACAAGACAGAGAGAAATCCTATGACCCTGCAGCCTATGAGACCCCGTTGTGTTTTCACCCTTTAATTCCATATAAGGAAGATTTATAGTATCTAGAGAGAAACTGGGGCTTTCCAGGTGGCTCAGGTGGTAAAGAATCTGCCTGCAATGCAGAAGACCAGGGTTCAATCCCTCAGTTGGGAATATCCACCCCCTGGAGGAGGGCAAAGCAACCCACTGCAGTATTCTTGCCTGGAGAATCCCATGGACAGAGGGGCCTGGTGGGCTATAGTCCATAGGGTTGCAAAGAGTCGAACATGACTGAAGTGACTTAGCACATACGCATGCAGAGAGAAACTATCCCATAGTTTGACACATTATTTCCTGGCCTTAGCTATATCACTGGGAAAGATTGAAGGCAGGAGAAGGGGATGACAGAAGATGAGATGGCTAGATGGTAACACCAACTTGATGGACATACGTTTGAGCAGGCTCTGGGAGTTGGTGATGGACAGGGAAGTCTGGTGTGCTGCAGTCCATGGGGTTGCAAATAGTCGGACATGACTGAGCAACTGAACTGACTGACTAGCTATATCATATCCCTTAAGAGTTCTCAGGGGTTCCCCAGGTAGTGCAGTGGTAAAGAATCACCTGCCAGTGCAGGAGACACAAGAGATGTAGGTTCAACTGCTGGATCAGGAAGATCCCCTGGAAGAGGAAATGGCACCCTACACCAATATTCTCGCCTGGAAAATTTCATGGACAGAAGAGCCTAGCGGGCTACAGTCCAAAGGGGTCACAAAGTCAAACACGACTGAACAACTGAACACAAGAGCATCTCACCTCTTCCAGTTTAAAAACCTCTCCAATGTGTGGCTGGATGCGCCCTTCTTGGCAGTACTGAAGTGCTGAGGACAGGCTTCTGGAGAAGATGGGAAAGTTCTCGTGCCGGTATCTGCTCCAGTACAGCCCCATGGCAGTAATATTCTTCAGCAGCAGAAGATTGGCTGGTACAGAAGCAATGGTTCCTCCAGTAAAACCTACCACCACGATCCTGCCCTCACACGCGAGGCTGAGGGGAAAGGGAGGAAAAAACAAAGGTTATAAAAGACAACGCACATTCACAGCCACCAGGATGGCTACTGTTAAAAATAGAAGAGAAAATAAGTGTTAGCAAGGATCTAGAGAAATGGACCCCTCTAGGAACATTGGTGAGATTGTAAAATGGTGCAAATGTTATGGAAAACAGCATGGAGGTTCCTCAAAAACTCAAAACTAGAACTACCATATAACCCAGCAATCTCACTTCAGAGTCATCCAAAAGACCTGAAGGCAGAGTCTTGAAGAGGTATTTGAAGAGCCAAGTTCACAGTAGCACTATCTATAAAAGCCAAGAGGTGGAAACAATCCAAACGTCCATCCACTGATGGATTGGTAAACAGAAGGTGTTATGTACATACAGTAGAGTATTATTTAGCCTTAAAAAGGAAGGAAATTGTGTCTCATGTTAAGACACGGATGAGCCTTAAGGTCATTATGGTAAGTGAAACAAGCTACTTACAGAAAGATGAATATTGTATTATTCTGCTTATTTGGGGTGTCTAAAGTAATCAAATTCATAGAAACAAAGTAGATAGTGATTACCAAGGGCTGGGGAGAAGAGAGTTATTTAATGGATACAGAATTTCAGGTTTGCAAGAAGAAAGTCATAAAGACCTGTTTCACAATGTAAATATATTTAACACCACTGAACTCTACATTTTATAGCAGTTAATACAGCAAGCCTTTTGTTATATACTTTTTACCACAAAAACAGAATGCGGGAAGAAAAAGCAATGGACAGTAATTAAGAGAGGCAGAAAATAGAATAGAGCTGATGGGAGTTGGCGGGCAGTTGTTTAATGGATACAGAGTTTGTACTGGAGATGGTTACACAATATTGGAGATGGTGAACAAGTTTAACTGTACGGTTAAAATGGTTAAAATGTTAAATACTAGGTTACCTGTATTTTACCACAATTAACAACAAAAAGCAACATGCATTAAATCTCCAGTTGGGAATTCCTCCTGACCTTGCAAACTAGCAGGGGGGAACCATTCTGTACCAGTTTGGATTTCTCAGGAGGAAAAGATAAAAATAAGCCATAAGCAAGAAAGACAGTAAGGAGCAGAGGAACTAACCAGTCTTGTAAGGGGACCACACGGATCCCTTCTGTGGGCAAGCTGCTCTCTCTGCTTCTTCTCCTTAAACTAAGATAAAACACAAAACTATCTTGCCAGGATGACATGAGAAATGAAGCTAATACTGTTAGAGCACTGCAGCCTTCCTGGTTGAAACAGAATGAGAATTAGTATAGATACAACAGTCCCATGAAATCTCCAGTGATTTTCTTTTTAAAATAAAACAAGTCAAGAAGACACCTACACTGGTGGTAGCTTCGGAAACCAGTAAGATCAAAAGAGACTCTCCCTTGGTGCATAGTGAACTGGGGGTCTGCCACCCCAGTAATTCTAACATCCAAACAATGATCTCCTCAAGAATTACCCACAGAGGAGAGTTTGGGGGAGAATGGATACATGTATATATATCGCTGAGTTCCTTTGCCATCCACCTGAAACTATCACATTGCTAATCAGCTATACTCCAGTGCAAAAAAAAAGTTTAATTAAAAATAAAAAAGAATTACCCATACCATGTATATAAAGTAGCTAGTGGGTGCAGGCAGAGCTGAATTTAACACATGTATAATTTCTAAAGCATTTGATATTGCCAACTAGAGATTCTGCGGGGGTTTTTTTTTTTTTTGGATATTTTCCAGTTGGCTATTTTGTTTTTGCTATATTTAAGCATTTCCTGATTTTCCCTCTGCTTCTATTCCTTTTCACCCACCCACTCAGCTGTTCCCGTTGATGCCAGTGCCTACAGGAAAAGTGAGCAGCAAAAACAAGAAAGCAGCAAGGCCAGCAGGAAGCCAGAGGTCTGGGAAGGTTTCAGCAGAGCCCCCGGTCTAGCCCACCCAGGAGGACCACTTCACCTACCTGCGGAGAGCCTCCAGGAAGATGTCTCCTCCCACCATGTCAATGACCACGTTCACCCCGCCACTGCCCACCAGCTTCCCCACGGCCTCCTTAAGGCTGCCCCGACTGTAGTTCACGCTGGACTGTGCCCCCCTCTGCATCGCCAGCTGACACTTTTCATCACTTCCAGCTGCAGCTATCACCTACATGAAGAACACAACACTTCAGATGGTCCAGAATACATAGCAAGAGGGGCTCACCCGACCCACCCAGCCTCCAAACAAAGGGTGCTGATCAAGGAAACCAATGTGACCTCTGTCCTAGCACCAGCCTCAATCCAACACACAGGCCCATCACACAGCCTCAATGCACTGGCCTCTCCATGCCCCACTGACAGCCGGGTCCACATTTCCAGCCCTGAAAACTCAGTGGGTCTAGCTAAGAAATAATTCAGGAGACACAACGTCTTCTCCAAATGAAAACTGAAACCACTATTGCTGTGCTTAGTCGCTCAGTCATGTCTGACTCTCTGCAATGCCATGGGCTGTAGCCCACCAGGCTCTTCTGTCCATGGGAATTCTCCAAGCAAGAACACTGGAGTGGGCCACCATGCCTCCTCCAGAGGATCTTCCCAGCCCAGGGATCGAACCCAGGTCTCCACATTGCAGGTGGGTTCTTTACCATCTGAGCCACGAGGGGAAGCCCATCATTTACTGAGTACCCATTATGAGTCAAGTAGTAAGGATACAACTTAAATTCCAAGCTTGGAGCCAAGAAAGCCTGATCCAGCAGTACGTGGGGGAAGCACAGAGGGCTCCGAATTGCAAGACAGAGGCACCTAGCCTAGAGCTCGAAGATCAAGAAGGGCTTCTCAGGGGGTAAAACGTGATTCAGTGGAAAGAGCTTAAAGTCGGACAGACCTGAGTTCAAATCCTGGCTCTGTTACTAACTAGCTGTGTTACTTAAGGCAAATTACTTAGTAAGATCTAACATTTACATAGTGGTTACTCTGTGCCAGACGCTATTCTAAATGCCTTACATATATTAATAACTCATTTCACTTTAATAGCCCACTAATATACACACTATTATCATCCCCATTTTGAAGATGAAGAGACAGGCCAAAGAAGTCAAGTATCTTGCCCAAGGTCACGCAGCTCATGGGAGCTAGAACTGGGATCCAAACTCAGGTAATTCATCTCTAGAGTTTATGCTTTTAACATCTGTCTGTATTACCTGCCAAATTCTCTAAGTTTCAGTTATCCCCATCCATAAACTAAGATTTTTAAAATTAAAAGGAATAAGCATTTGGGAAACAAAGTGTTAGATAAATTGAATCTATTGTTAAACATAGGCAATTATTTATTCTATTTAAACCTCATAAGAACATTATGGGGGATTTACAGTTAGTCCCATTCTGAAGATGGAGATATTGACCCAGAGAGGTTAAGTAATTAAGCCAGGATTATTCACATAACAGGTGGTAGAACAACCATTCAAATCCAATGCTACTGATACCAAAGCCTACTCCTTCAAGCTGGAAGAAGGCCATGCCTACGGCCTGCCAAAGAGGATACAGATGGCTGTGGGCCATACTGTGAGGAGGTCTGAGGTTTGGAAGTCTTTAGAAAAGCCTCAGACACTGAAGCATTGCCTAGAGGTGCCTGTTCACTGGGCAGCCCCACCACCCCAAGCACTCTGGCTTCAAGGTGACATTCAGAATGTGCATTCAAACACCCAAGAACATCTGTGCCCTTAAAAAAGCCCAGACTCACCCATAACTATTTGAAGCTAAAAGTTACCCTCAAATGCTCCCCAGTGGAACCCTCAAATGGCTGCACTGCCCAGCAGAACCCACACAGAGTGCTACAGTGGGCTCACACCAGACTAGGGTTGGGCACCTGACTCCAGCTCCAGGATTCCTTGTAAGTCCCAGAGAGGCGTGCTGTGAATCATTTTCTTTCCAGGTGCCTCACTTTCTTTATCTGTGAAATAGGGATCATAAACACTTCCATTCCTCATCTCCCATGGGTTCTGTGAGGACCAAGGGTAAGATAATTGCCGTGCAGGCAATGTGAAAGCAACCTGAGACGCTGTGAATGGGAAGTGTTATCAAAATGACATGTTCTGAGCAGTGACATGATGACATTATTTTTTGTTTGTTTGCTTTTGCTTAAAACCATTATTCCTGCTAAAGAAAATACATGTGTGTGTGCTCAGTCACTAAGTCGAGTCTGACTGTTTTGTAACCTCATGGACTGTAGCCCACCAGGCTCCTCTGTCCATGGGATTTTCCAGGCAAGAATGCTGGAGTGGGTTGCCATTTCCTCCTCCAGGGGATCTTCCTGACCCAGAGATCGAATCTATGTCTCCTGGGATTAAATATTGGAATTAAAGCAGATTTTTCTCTCTACTTAATTTCTTGTATCTATTTAAAACAAACAGTACAGTCTTGTCTTCCCAGAAATGTTAGTCAGTGTTTCTAAACAATGAGACTAATTTTGGTCTCCCCCTTAAGAGAGGTGCTATAAGCCCTTATTTTGAATGTGAATGTGTTAATATCCCATGAGGAGCCTCCTGGTATCTGAGACTAGTTTCAGAACTCACATGTCCTTCCCAGAAGAGAGTCTATGTGAGAAAAGAGAGCTGCCACCTGGAGAAATTCCAGATCAGTCCAATTATCACCAAACCGGGACAGTATCTTGTGCCTCTAGGTTCCAGAGGAAGCTCACACTCAGCACATCCAAAACTGAGCTCACCACTTCCTCCTAGGTTCTCAGTCGCAGCAAATGGCAAATCTCTCAGTGCATCTAGTTTGTGCCTTCCCACTCAATGTCTGATAATACCAGGATCCCTGTTTAAAGGATCCTCCCCAACACACTATGCCTCAGACTGGTACCTGACACACGTGATCTCAGTATTCCCACAACCATACTATGAGAAAAGCACTATTGTACAAATGAGGTGACTGAAGCTATTAAGCTAGAGACAGAGCAAGAATTTGCACCTTGGTCAGGCTAACTCCAGGGCTCCCCTGGTGGTTCAGATGGTAAAGAATCTGCCTGCAATGTGGGATCCCTGGGTTGGGAAGATCCCCTGAAGCAGGGCAAGGCAACCCACTCCAGCCTTCTTGCCTGGAGAATCAGCATGAACAGAGGAGCTTGGCAGGCTACAGCCCATGAGGTCGCAGAGTCGGACACGACTGAGCAACTAAGCACAACACAGCAGGCCAACTTCCAAGCCCTTGTTCCTTCAACTATATTAGGATGCTCTTCAGTCACCAAATTCTCTATTTTCTTCTACTTTGGTATCTTTCTGATCATCACCTCCAGTGCCCTGTTTCAAGGATTATCACCTCTGGCCTCAATTGCTCCAAGAATCTGCCCTACTGCCTCCAGACTACACCTGACCCCCTGACCTTGCCCCATCCCTCATCCCCAACGCTACCAAAGTGAACTTTGCAAAAATGCAAAGATAATCATGTCATTCCTCTGTGAAATCTTCAATAGCTCCTGACAGTTTCCAAGAAATGTTCAGATTCCTCAGTGCTTCATGACCCTGTCTCTCCCACCTCTCCAGAGTCACCCCCCACCATTCCCCACATCCTTTGCTCCACAGATGCTACTTGCCATTCCCTGAAGGAATCATGTTAGTACCTAAGTCTCTGTCTTCCCATGACTTAAATGGCCTTCCTTTCCCTTCTCTTCTTCCGCTATTCAACTGTAATGTCAGCGTAAATGTCCACCTTCTCCAAGAAATGCTTTTTCTCTGACACAGCCTCCAAGAAAAGCCCATATAGAGAATTGGGTCTTTCTTTCATGTATTTATTCATTCATTCAAGAAATAATTATTTAGGGAATTTTCTGGTAGTCCAGTGGCTAAGACCCCACACTCCCAAAGCAGGGGGCCGAGGTTTGATCCCTAATCAAGGGACTAACAAGCGACCCCACAAGCCGCAACTGAGAGTTATGCATGTCACAACTAAAGATCCTACAGGATAAAATGAAGACGGAAGAGCCTCCATGCTGCAGCTAAGACCCAGCACAGCCAAATAAATAGATAAGTTTACAAAATAATAATAATTATTGAATGCCTACGATGGTCTCAGCACCATGCTAGGTGCTGCAATTATAATAATGGATCAAACCGACACTGGTCCTGCCTTGAGGGGGATTACAGTCCAGTGGGAAGGAGACATTGATCCAACAGGGCTAACCACACTATGAAAGAGAAGTAAAGGATGCTCAGAGACCACATAGAAATAGTCCCGTGGAGGGGTGGGTCAGAGAATACTCCCCTGAAAAAGCAGCATCTGAGTTTAAATTTGAAGTTCAGGGGGAGACAGTTTAGAGCATTACAGGTAGAAGGAATAGAATCTTCAGAGGCTGTGAGGCGAGTTGAATCTTAACAAGGTCTAATGAGTGGAAGCACAAGAGACTTACTCCTCAGTCCCCTCACTAGTCTGCAAGCAAGTAGATGGCAAGACACTACTCCAGCCTACTTAATGTTCCCAGTACCTCACACCTGATTTTTTTTATAAATAAAGGAATATATTCCATGTTTGAAAGCAGGAGGTATGATATTTTTTAATGGAGAATCGAACTTGCAAATACCTTGGCCTGAAGAATCTTTGTTGCCACTTCTATCGCGGCGAGGCCCGTGGCTCCAGCTGCTGCCGTCACTAACACAGTTTCTCTGTGCAGGGAAAGACGTTACTCAAGAAACCAAAAGTCACCCAGCAATATGATTCATGAACATTCTGAAGATGGGACATTTTAAAGCAAGAAGAGAACTACCAGAGAGTTCATCTAGTTTAACCCCCTCGTGTGCACGTACACCTACATGAACACTCTCCAGCCTCTTGGGCCGTGTTATATATGTAGATCAGTCCTAATGTGGCCCAGTCCGGAAGAATTCCCAGGTGAGGGTCCTTAATCTCTCTAGGTAGCCTCTCCCTCATTTCAGTGGTAGCCTTCCTTTGCGCTACCACTCCAATTTCTGCTTCTTAAATTCTGTCCTAAAATCACTCCCATACTAAACATTGCCAGATTTTAGAAGCTGATGATCACGTCGCAGTCGCTGCTCTTCTAAGCCCATCTCCCTGGAGCAATTCTGAGCTCTCAGAAAAGAGCAAGAAGCTGTGGGAATGCTCCCAGTTAAGTGAGAAATTCAGCACCTCTGAGCTTGAAATACCTGTTAAGCATACCCAGCCAAGCCTCACCGAGGCAAATACCACTATGTGTGTGCTGGGCTCAGTCACTCACTGCTCAGTCCTGTCTCACTCTTTGCAACCCCATGGACTGTAGACTGCCAGGTTCCTCTGTCCATAAGACTTTTCAGAATACTGGAGTGGACTGCCATTTCCTCCTCCAAGGGATCATCCCCACCCAAAGATCAAGCCCGTGTCCACTGCATTGGCAGGTGGCTTCTTTACCAACACTCCACCTGCCTACAGTATTTGTGATCTGTGATGCCCAGCCAAGCCTCACAGAAACAAATGCCACAGGCTTCTATTAAAACCTGAGTGAAATGAGTTGAAATAAATCAGCTCTCTAAAATGTAAGGTTTTCTAGGAAGTGATCTCCAGAGGGGTCAGACTTGAGAGAAAGATTTCTCCAAATTCATACTGGCCAAGTTCACAGTCTACCATCCCCTCTCAGGCAAAAGGGTATCCCCACTGTCACCAGGCTCCAATCTTGGGCCACTCCCTTCCTTTGGCTTCTCCTTAGATAGCCATGAGGTAAGGGTCAGGGAGGGCTTCCCACGTGGACTAGTGGTAAAGAACCTGCCTGCCAATGCAGGTGATGTAAGAGACTCCAGTTTGATCCCTGGGTTGGGAAGATCCCTTAGAGGAAGGCATGGCAATCCACTCCAGTATTATTGCCTGGAGGATCCCATGGACAGAGGAGCCTGGCGGGCTACAGCCCATAGGGTCGCAAAGAGTCAGGCTTGACCAAAGGGACTTAGGATGTACACAGGGTCAAGGAAGGGAACAGCAGGCCACGGTCTTAGCAGACATTTCTGGTATTAGACGAAGTGCCATCTATCCCTCTGTCGGCGACACAGTCCTCACCCAGGCTGGGTACAGGCCCGATGCTCCAGGGCGAAAATAGCAGTGCCATACGACACGGGCAGGGCGGCAGCTTCTCGGAGGGACACCTTTTCTGGAATTTGCCACAGGTTCTATAAAAGAGATAACAGTGACTTAGAGATTAAGCACTGTACCTCTTCATAAAGGCTGCTCAATATATGTTATGACTTGACTTGCAAAGGGCAACCCATGTCAGGAACCAAGCCCAGTGGAAGTCAAGACCAAGCAAGTGATGGTCGCTTTCAAGACTTGGGCACATCAGCTTTCAAAAATCCTAAAGCTGGCATCTGGTTCAGGAAGGAACCAATCTGCAGAGGATATAACACTTGCCACTGCGGTATTAATATAATAAGTGAATAACATAGTACAAAAATTTTACCTTAAAGAAAGCTGTTAAAAAAAAAAGTGTGTGTACTATCCACCACTAGGGGGCACCATTCACATCCTGGACAACCACACCCCTACACCAGCTGGCTACCTCCCAGGAGGATTCTCTTTCACAAGCTTGGTATGGGGGGAGAAGCTCGTTACATCCAGGCTTCAGACCAGTTTTTCTACCAAAACCACTTAACTGTGGTCCAGTTGGACAGCCAGTTGATTGTTCCGGGCCTCAGAAAACAAAATGTCCTTCTCCATTAAACCACTCCACACAAATAAAGCTCTATGCAATGGTTGTCACACCAAAACAAGCAAACCAAAAATAAAGGGGGGTTTAGCATTTGAAAGAAAGAAATGCTTGGCTGAGAAACAAGATATAACCAAAAGAATACAAAAAAAAAAAAGAAAGGAAAAGGAGAAGGACTGAGGGATAGGTAAAAATGAAAGACAGCAGAAAAGAATCTCCAAGGATGAATATCGAGGAGTAGGGCTACCTTCTGGTCAACGATGCATTCTTCAGCCATACCACCAAAGCCAGGCAGGCCAATGACTCGATCTCCCTGAAGGGAAAATACCATTAATGGTATGTTCAAATGTCTGCTCTTGCCATTTAACCCCTTCCCAAATTAACCCAAAAAAGAAAGAAAATTGTTCTTTCTGATCAAGTAAGACACAGGTTCCCTTAATTATCTATTCAGTGTTACTGCTTAGTAAATATTCAGCTGTTTTCACACAACCCCCATTAGGTGGCCAAGCCAATTTGAGCATATTTTGGACAATGACTGAACCGAGAAAGGAAAAAACTGATATGAATTAGAATCCCAGTATTCATTTCTCTCACAAAATACTGAAACTTGAGAATTCTCTATCCTTTCAGTAACTAAAACCCCAGATGCTGCCTTCCATTAGTAATAAAAAGTTTAACGAAGCCAGGCCAGGCTTCCTTCCCTCAATTCAGAATTTGTTTCTCTCCGTTCCATCTCATTCTGCCTTTGGTGTCCACTGGCAAAGTCTAGGAAAAGCCAAGACCCTCTGGCTACAAACCATTTCTCATAGTTACCCACACATCAGTTCCCTAGATTCAACTAATTTACCTCTCTCACCGTGCTGACATCTGAGCCTGTCTCCAATACCATCCCAGAAAACTCCATTCCTAAAACAAATTTTAAAGATCAGGTTATCTGTAAAGCCTAGCACCAGAGAGATGAGAAAACTCTGATCAACAGGCTGTCCTATGAGCTTTCTGGAGCCAAAAGGGTTTGTGTTCCGCCCCCTACCCCATCCAGGAAGAAGAATAGGAGTGTTATACCCAACACACAGGAAAGTGAATTAAGATTTCATGATACAACTTGAAAAGCTATAGCAGTCCCATTCGTACCATGACACAAATGAAGATTTCAAGAATGGGCAAAGGGCCTTGGGCTCCTCCAGCACCCTCAGTGAGAATATTCATCATACGGTATTTATCTGTTCCCAGGTGTCCTCTTCCGGACTATGAGGCCCCTCAAGGACATGAACTATATTCATGCATACAGCACTTGGCCCAGTTGGATGAACTGGTGTTGTCTGCTCTCTCTTCCTCCACTTCCAAAATTTCTGAGTTTAATGATCATACATTTCCCACTTGAGCTGCCAGAAGAATAACTCAACTGAGTAAGACATCTACCTCCCCCCAACCAGCATGTCAGCAAATACAGAGGGAACCAGTTCCAACTGTTGAGGCATAACCAAATGCCCTGAAGCCAAAACACTGCAACTGTTTTGCAATCACTGTAACTATTTTGCAATCACTGTATCTTCAGTGGTGTCTATCTGTATAAAATATACATGTACTCTATATTTACAGTATATAACTGTAATTACTTATATAGATAGATACACACCAAACTATACTTATGTCTCTTTTAATACATTTCACCAACAAAAATGAGTCATTGGTCCACATACTCGGGATCTAAATGTAATCAGATTGAGTATAATGCAAGTCAGAGAGCAGCCTACTATGAAATGGATAAACTCTGTATCTTCTTTCTGATCCTATGGTATTAGGTTTCTTGGGGAATGTATTTATGAGGACTGAGAGTCATAGCTGCAAGCAGATGTTTATGATCCTTCAGTGAAAAAGTAAAATTGACGAACTGTCAAGGAATGAAAGAGAATAACTATGGCCATTGATGATTCTGATCAGGCTTCTGGTGAGCACAATAATACATAAAATTTTATTTGTTCATTTATGCCTTTTCAAAGTATTTATTGAGGATTGGATGAAGTAAGTGAAGGGGATTAAGAGGTACAAGTCTCTAGTCAGAAAACAATAAAACCACAGAGATGTAATATACAGAAGGAAATAGTAATATTGTAATAACCTGTATGGGACACAGGGTTACTAGACTTATTGTGGTGTCATTTCATAATGTATGCAAATGTCACATCACTACCTAGTACACCTGAAACTAACATAACATTGCTTGTCAACTGTATTTCAATCAATCAATCAAGTATTTATTGAGCATTTAGTATGAGCCAGATACAAGAGTACTAATGGGACAGGGTGGGCAGGCAAGATAATGTTGAACAAGACAGTCATAGAACCTTCCTTCACAGCTCTAGTAGTTGTAATTAGCAGTAAGGCTGAGATGTCTTTTTTTTGGGGGGGTGCACACCACATAGCATGTGGGATCTTAGTTTCCCAACCAGGGATCAAACCTGCATTGGAAGCATGGAGTCTTAACCCCTGGACCCCCAGGGAAGTACCGAAGCTGACATATCTGAATCACCACTGATAGCAGGCAAACGCCACCATGGTACTACTCATGAAGCACATGGGTCTTTTTTTTTTTTTACCAATTATGATTTTTTTGAAATTTTTGTTTTGTGGTATGACTGATTAACAATGTTGTGACAGTTTCAGGTGAACAGCAGAGTGACTCAGATATACCCACACATGTACCCAATTCTCCCCCAAACCCCAGTCCCATCCAGGCTGCCACATAACGTTGAGCAGAGCTCCACATGCTGTAAAGTAGGTCCTTGTCGGTTATCCATTTTAAATATAGCCATGTGTACATGTCCATCAAGCAGCTCTTTTAAAAGTCTCTATATCTTCTCTTTTTGAAGCAATCAATTTGCCCTTTCATACTCACCAGGTGTGAAGGGAAGTTGATGCCTCTCCTGATACTGACCACGACAGGCCAAAATATCAGCGAAGTTAATCCCACAGAAATGAACATTAACTCTGACCTGCAAAGGAAACAGAACAACAAGGCAGGTCAGTACACGTCTTTGGAGACAAAGTTCATTCAGTTATATGGTAATATTTACTGAATGTCCACTATATGCTAGGTACTGAACTAAGTACTGGTGTACAATCACAGGACAAAATGGACCAGAGCTAAGAGTATAGTACAGAAGACAGACATTAACCAGATAATCAGGAGAGTTTATGGGCTAAACTACAACTCCTACACAAAATGTCAGAGAGAAGGATATGGTGCTATGAAAGCACATGATGGGGAGATTTGAACTTTGAGGGAAGTAAAAACTGTGAGGAGTTAACTGTTCAAAAGGGAGGAGGGGAGCCTGGCACACACGAAAGCAATGGCCTATGCAAAGTCCCAGTGTATGTTTAGCTGCTCAGTCATGTCCGACTCTGCGGCCCCACAGACTGCAGCCCACCAGGCTCCTCTGTCCCTGGGACTTTCCAGGCAAGAATACTGGAGTGGGTTGCCATTTCCTTCTCCACAGGATCTTCCCAACCCAGGGATAGAGGGAACAATGGAAGCCATTACAAGATTTTAAGCAGAGGGTAACATGATCAGCCGTTTTGGGAATCAGGAATTCTAGAAGCGAGAACTAGACTCCCCAGCTTATGTGTTTTCATGACAGAGATAGAGCAGAGGCAGCCCTGCAGCAGTTTCTGTAGCCCTTGTTAAGCAGTGGTTCTCATAGTGTGCTCCCCAGACTACCAGATTCAGTGTCACCTGGCAACTTGTTAGATGTTCAGATTCCCAGCCGCTGACCTACTGACTCAGAAACTTTAGAGACCAGCAACATGTTTTGACAAGATAAATCTGATGCAACCTGAAGTTAAAGAACTACTGTCACATACCAACCCAACTCAACAGGGCTTGGAATCATGTGAGGAAATGAAGGCTGAGAGAGAATCGGTGACATTCATTTATCTGTTTACATTTCCCATATCATACAGAGGTGACCATACTGATGAGAAGATATTTTATGAACAAAATGCATTCATTCAACAGTATTTTAAGTGTCAGCCACATGCCAGGCACCATTCCCGACTATGGAGATTTAATGATAGATAAACTCACATAGTTCCAGCTCTTATGAGCTAATTCCTGACACAACAGTCTGGGCAAATAACAGAACGAAGAAGCCCAACTCTCAAGCGTTTGTGTGCTGTCTCAATGACTGTCTCAAACACTGTGTGCTGACACGCATGCTGCTGCTGCTGCTACTGCTGCTAAGTCGCTTCAGTCGTGTCCGACTCTGTGAGACCCCAGAGATGGCAGCCCGCCAGGCTCCCCCGTCCCTGGGACTCTCCAGGCAAGAACACTGGAGTGGGTTGCCATTTCCTTCTCCAGTGCATGAAAGTGAAAAGTGAAAGTGAAGTCGCTTAGTCATGTCCGACTCCTAGTGACCCCAGGGACTGCAGCCCACCAGGCTCCTCCATCCGTGGGATTTTCCAGGCAAGAGTGCTGGAGTGGGGTGCCATTGCCTTCTCCATAGCACATATAAATTCCTGAAGCCACTCCACCTTAAGTCAACATGGATGTCTTGCAGCATGTGAATCCCAAGAAGCAGGCTGGCTGCTAGCCTACAGTCACCCAAATTATCCAATTAGTCCCAGGGTCCGCATTAGTGATACTTTGGGACTGCAGCCACATTTCTCCCCCCACCCCCGCCCCGAGTCTCCAACCCTGAGACTCACTGCCTGTTTCACCTTGTCAGTCTCATTCTCCACACCAGATGAGTGTCACCAGAGTGATTGAGAGGCAAAGCCAAAGTGACTACCACATTTTCCACCTCCCTAAATGTGGGTAGATGCCCACAACCCTAACATAATCCCACCCACCCCAAATCACTGCAGTACACCAGAGCAGGGCACAAGGCACATTATCATGGAAATATAGGGCTGGCTGAGGGGAGGAGGGAGGGCAGATAATTAGATGCTACAACTGAAGGAGGGGAAGCAAAGGATGGGGTCCATTTATCTGTGTTAAATCAATCACTTGCAGGCGGTTATTTAAAGTCATGTGCAAATCAGAATTCTCTGTTTCTGAGGCAACAGCTCTGGGGCCTTCTACATTAGTGTTTTGGGGAACAATCTTCCCTTTGCACTTTTTTTGTGACCCTGGAAAGGGCCCATCCAGAAGCCCAGCAGAAAGTTGTGCTTCAGTCTCACGGGCGCGCCTAGCCGAGCACTCAGTCCGGAAGGGGAGCCAGCGGGTTACGGGTGGTGGCCGCGGGAAAGGGGGCGTCCAGGGGCCCGGCCAGTCACCTACCTCGTGCGGCTGGACAGGGCGAGGGGCCACCTCCTCAATCACCAGGGGCCGCTTCAACTCGGCGCACCGCGCGGCGCGGTAGTTTCGGCCGCATCCCTGCCAGGCCGTTCTGCAAAGCGGAACAAGGGTCGGGTTATTGGGGCCGAAACTGGGGCCGCCCTTAGGGGTCTGAAGATGAGTCAGGTCGCACCTGCAGAGCCATGCCCGAGACACGGACCGTCCCCACGCCGCCGCCATGGCCCACAGCAAGTGTCTCCAGAGGGCAGAGGTCCGAGCGCGGCAGGAAGAGCCGGCCGCCGCCTGCCCCGCCCCGGTGACCGGAAGAGCGCACGGGCGTCGGGCGCCAGGCCCGGGGGCGTGTGATACGAACTGACCCGACAGGCGGCAACAGCCCGGACCGCGCCAGCCGCCAGCTTCTCCCGGGCGCCGGAGCCCCCTGGTGCCCCGGGGAACCCCCTGGAGGTGGAGCCCGCGGCGGGGCGTGTAGGGAGGTGGAGGGAAAAAGAGTAGTTAGAACTAGATCCCCTAACTCCTGATGAAAGTGAAGGTGGAGAGTGAAAAGGTTGGCTTAAAGCTCAACATTCAGAAAACGAAGATCATGGCACCTGGTCCCATCAATTCATGGCAGATAGATGGGGAAACAGTGGAAACAGTGTCAGACTTTATTTTGGGGGGGAGATCCAAAATCACTGCAGATGGTGACTGCAGCCATGAAATTAAAAGACGCTTACTCCTTGGAAGAAAAGTTATGACCAACCTAGATAATATATTCAAAAGCAGAGATATTACTTTGTCAACAAAGGTCCATCTAGTCAAGGCTATGGTTTTTCCTGTGGTCATGTATGGATGTGAGAGTTGGACTGTGAAGAAAGCTGAGCGCAGAAGAATTGATGCTTTTGAACTGTGGTGCTGGAGAGGACGCTTGAGAGCCCTTGGACTGCAAGGAGATCCAACTGAAATGGATTCAGTCCATTCTGAAAGAGATCAGCCCTGGGATTTCTTTGGAAGGAATGATGCCAAAGCTGAAACTCCAGTACTTTGGCCACCTCATGTGAAGAGTTGACTCATTGGAGAAGACTCTGATGCTGGGAGGGATTGGGGGCAGGAAGAGAAGGGGACGACCGAGGATGAGATGGCTGGATGGCATCATAGACTCGATGGACATGAGTCTGAGTGAACTCCGGGAGCTGGTGATGGACAGGGAGGCCTGGCGTGCTGCGATTCATGGGGTCGCAAAGAGTTGAACATGGCTGAGCGGCTGAAATGAAATGAACTGAACTGAACTGAACCTTTGTTGTCATTTTTTGTAGCCAATTCGGGAGACTTTTAACCCACACTTGGGGTTCTTGTATAAAGAACAAACTAGTGGTTAATAGTGGAAGTGGGGGGAGGGGCAAGATAGGGGAAGGGGAATATGAGGCACAAACTACTAGGTATAAAGTAAATGAGAAACAAAGATGTAATGTACAGCACAGGGAATACTGCCAATTTTATAACTTTGGGGGTAATTTTTGATTTTTATCAAAGTACTCTTTTCCAAGACAAAAGTATTTTCTGTTAATAGACTATTTCTTGACTGCTTCAAAAGGACATTTGACCCTGTTGACCTCACATCTTTTGGTACAAACTCTTCCCTTAACTTCTTATAAAAACTCTAAAAAATATTGAATGATTATATTGTACATGTATAACTGATATAACTTCGTAAATCCACTATACTTCAACAAAACAAGGTATAAATAAACAACTAGGGGGTGAGGGTGAACCTCTGCATGTGCAAAATCCTAAATGCATAAAGGCTTTATGGCTGCTTTCAACATCTTACTAGGATTTGAGAGGGTAACAGGCAGGAAAGCCAGGGGTCTCCAAACGGAGAAAATAGGCTGCAAGTGTCAGAAATTTTTTTTTTCTCTCTTAAGGGGCAGGAGGTAACCAACAAGTGTTAGATGTTTCCTCTTCTCTACACAAATTTAAAAAGAGGTTTCTCTTAAAATTCTGTGTTGCCATGATGACACCTGGTTCCAACTGAACTTAAATTTTCTCAAACCTTGAGCTAACCAATGTGTTTTTCTTATGAAAATGTTTGTCTTCAGTTCAGTTGCTTATGTTTGTCTTAAGCTATGTTAATGAATTATGTATTTACCCTCAGTTCAGTTCAATTCAGTTGCTCAGTAGTGTTCGACTCTTTGCAGCCCCATGGACTGCAGCATGCCAGGCTTCCTTGTCCATCTCCAACTCCCAGAGCTCACTCAAACTCACGTCCATCGAGTCAGTGATGCCATCCAACCATACCATCGTTTGTCGTCTCATTCCCCTCCTGCCTTCAATTTTGCCCAGCATCAGGGTCTTTTCAAATGAGTCAGTTCTTTGCATCAGGTGGCCAAAGTATTGGAGCTTCAGCTTCCAATGAATATTCAGGACTGATTTCCTTTAGGATGGACAGGTTGAATCTCCTTGCACTCCAAGGGACTCTCAAAAGTCTTCTCCAACACCACAGTTCAAAAGCATCAATTCTCTGGCGCTCAGCTTTCTTTATAGTCCAACTCTCACATCCATACATGACTACTGGAAAAACCATAGCTTTGACTAGACAGACCGTTGTTGGCAAAGTAATGTCTCTGCTTTCTAATAAGCTTTCTAGGTTGGTCATAGCTTTTCTTTTAATTTCATGGCTGTAGTCACGATCTGCAGTGATTTTAGAGCCCAGAAAAATAGTCTGTCACTGTTTCCATTGTTTCCCCATCTATTTGCCATGAAATGATAGGACCGGATGCCATGATCTTAGTTTTCTGAATGTTGAATTTTAAGCCAACTTTTTCACTCTCCCCTTTCACTTTCATCAAGAGTCTCTCTAGTTCTTCTTTGCTTTCTGCCATAAAGTTGGTGTCATCTGCATATCTGAGGTTATTGATATTTCTCCCAGAAATCTTGATTCCAGTTTGTGCTTCATCCAACCCAGCATTTTGCTTGATGACTCTGCATATAAGTTAAATAAGCAGGGTGACAATGTATAGCTTTGATGTACTCCTTTCCCAACTTGGAACCAGTCTGTTGTTCCATGTCCAGTTCTAACTGTTGCTTCTTGACCTGCACATAGATTCCTCAGGAGGCCAGGTAATCTGGTATTCCCATCTCTCTAAGAACTTTCCCACAGCTCTTTGTAATCCACACAGTCAAAGGCTTTGGCATAGTGAATAAAGCAGAAGTAGATGTTTTTCTGGAACTCTCTTGTTTTTTCAATGATCCAGCGGATGTTGGCAATTTGATCTCCGGTTCGTCTGCCTTTTCTAAATCCAGCTTGAACATCTGGAAGTTCATGGTTCACATACTGTTGAAGCCTGGCTTAGAGGATTTTGAGCATTACTTTGCTAGTCTGGTGAATTCCCTGGCAGTTCAAATAGTTAGGACTCTGTGCTTCTACTGCAGAGGGTCTAGATTAGTCTCTGGTAGGGGAATTAATATCCTGCAAGCCTAGAAGCCAAAAAAAAAAAAAAATGAACCCCCCAAAAAGGACATCTGATCAAAGAGCATATAGCCTCTGAGGTTCAAGCCCAACTCTACCCCCTATTTGTGTGGTTTTGGCAATTCTCAAGGCTGTGGAGTCCAGTTCCTCCCTCCAAAAGTGAAAGCATCAGGCAAAATAATCCCTAAATTGCTAAATTCTCTTTCTATTTGATGGAAACAATAGTCCAAGGTGGCACAGAATTATGGAATGACCAAGAATGGAATAAAGGAAAAATAGAAAGCAAAAATGAAGTAGCAATAAACTTCTAAAATTATGGCCTAAAGAAAGGCTTTGGTAGGAAAAGAATTTAAGAAAAGTGAAGGTCACTGTTCTCTTAAGAGCACTGGCAGGGGCGGGGCGGGGGTGGTGGTGAATTTGGTAATCATTTTAGCCCCACCTCCCTCAGGGACAAACTAAGCAGAAGAGGAACAAGGACTGGAGGGTGAGAAAGTGGAAAACATTATCTTCCATGAAATACTTTGTAAACTCTAGTCATTATGTACATAAATCAAACCACAAGGAGTAGAGAATTACCAACATTATCATTATCAAAATAACATTCTGGGACTTCCCTGGTGGCTAAGTGGTAAAGAATCCACCTGCCAATGCAGGAGACACAGGCTCCATCCCTAGGTCAGGAAGATCCCACATGCCCGCAGAGCAGCTAAGCCTGTGTGCCACAACTACTGAGCCTGTGCTCTAGAGTCGACAAGCCTGCAACTACTGAAGCCCACACCCCCTAGAGCTGGTGCTCTGCAACAAGGGATGTCACCACAGCGAGCACCGCTACAAAGAGTAGCCCCCCATCTCCGCAACTAGAGAAAAGCCCAAGCAGCAACAAAGATCCAGCACAACCAGAAACAAAGCTATTTTTTAAGCAGTCAACACTCTGGTTATCAAATAACAGTAAGCAACAAGAAATCTCAAGTTCATGAAATGTAAAATAAGGATTGATTTGGGGATGAAATGAGTTGTTACATGTAGAAAATATTTTGTAAAATATTAACTATTTATGAAGTGAAGTAAAAGTCGCTTAGTTGTGTCTGACTCTTTGCAACCCCATGGGCTGTAGCCTGCCAGGCTCTTCTGTCCATGGATTTCCCAGTCAAGAATACTGCAGTGAGTTGCCATTTCCTTCTCCAGGGGACTTTCCTGACCCAGGGATTGAACCAGGTCTCCTGCCTCGGAGGCAGATTTTTTACCATCTGAGCCACCAAGGAAGTTCCTGTAAGTATTTATACAAGATATAAAGTAAGCAATTTTTTATTGAATTATAGTTGGTTTACATAAAGCAAGCAATGTTTAATTGAGCTCCTTGAAAGAACACCCATTTCTTAATCTCCTTTATGTTTGTACTTTGCAAAATGCAACTTTTAGGCACCTAATACATGCTTATCACTGAATTGTTGAATGAGTACTCCAGTTTAGTTCAGTTGCTCAGTTGTACCTGACTCTTTGCGACCCCACGGACAGGCTTCCCTGTCCATCAACAACTCCCAGAGCTTGCTCAAATCATGTCCGTCGAGTCAGTGATGCCATCCAACCATCTCATCCTCTGTCATCCCCTTCCCCTCCCACCTTCAATCTTTTCCAGCATCAGGGTCTTTTCAAATGAGAGTTCTTCGAATCAGGTGGCCAAAGTATTAGAGTTTCAGCTTCAGCATCAATCCTTCCAATGAATATTCGGGACTGATTTCCTTTAGGATTGACAGGTTGGTTCTCTTTGCAATCCAAGGGACTCTCAAGACTCTTCTCCAACACCACAGTTCAAAAGCATCAATTCTTCAGCACTCAACTTTCTTTACAATCCAACTCTCACATCCATACATGACTATTGGAAAAACCAAAGCTTTGAATAGACAGACCTTTGTTGGCAAAGTAATGTCTCTGCTTTCTAATAAGCTGTCTAGGTTGGTCATAACTTTTCTTTCAAGGAGCAAGCATCTTTTAATTTCATGGCTGCAGTCACTATCTGCAGTGATTTTGGAGCCCAAAAAAATAAAGTCTCTCACTGTTACATAGTATCAATTTTTCAGATAATTGAAAGTGTCTTTAAGCATCAGGTGTTTTTTTTTATGGAAATTTTTCTATTGTCATTTTCATAATATCCTTGTCATCCTGAGGGAAAATGAAAATCAGTGAGTTTGAAGAAATCTATCAATACTTTATTCTACATTCATAACAGTATCTGAAAAAAATAGCAGACGTCCCTTTTAGAAGAATCTTGGAAGGAAATGAAAGTATCTTATGTAATTGAGGGGATTTTAAGCACTTATATGCAAAATAACTTTCATTTTTCCAAAGAACTTCAAAGGTAAGTGATAAGACATTTAATAGTAGTTGCTACAGTGGCAAAAGAAGGATTTAGTTTACCCATCGATGTGCTGCCACCACACAGTACTACCTACTTTTTGTTATAATTGTTGGTTATTTTGTTTTCTGTGGGGGTAAGTTATGAAAGTGGAGAAGGAAATGGCAAGTCACTCCGGGATTCTTGCTTGGGAAATCCTATGGACAAAGGAGCCTGGTAGGCTCAGTTTATGGGGTCACAAGAGTCGTACACGACTTAGCAACTAAACCACCACCAACAAGGTAGGAAAGAGGGGAGGAAGAATAAAATTTGAGTCCTGGGGGAGAACAAGCAGCTAAATCTGGACTAATCAGTCCTCTGAGAAGAAAGAGAACGAATCTATAAATGCCCTATAAACCAGTTTGAGGGCTCATTAGGAAGTAAAAGAGTAACAGATGACTCTTCCTTCTGGTCCAACTCACTTGAAGAGATAATATTTAAAACCCAGAAGCTGCTGGAAGGCAGAGGGTAGAGAGATGAATACACAAACAGCTACGCTTTCACAGAATAGTAGAAAAGCAATATATAAGCAACATTAACACCATGCGGGACTGCACTGAACATGTAAAAGTAGCTCACAGGGTTGAAATGCTTTATCCAATAGTTTGACAGCATCTTGAGAATAGAGTCTGTGTGTCTTAGTAACCCAGTTTATCATCCCATCTAACACAAAGTAGATCCTTGGTACCTTAGGAAGGTAAGAAGACTGATGCCCCACAAGCTGTGTAAGAGAGCTCCTGCTCCTGCTGCTGCTGCTGCTGCTAAGTCACTTTAGTCGTGTCCGACTCTGTGCGACCCCATAGATGGCAGCCCACCAGGCTCCTCCATCCCCGGGATTCTCTAGGCGAGAATACTGGAGTGGGTTGCCATTTCCTTCTCCAATGCATGAAAGTGAAAAATGAAAGTGAAATCGCTCAGTCGTGTCTGACCCTCAGCGACCCCATGAACTGCAGCCTCCCAGGCTCCTCCGTCCATGGGATTTTCCAGGCAAGAGTACTGGAGTGGGGTGCCATTGCCTTCTCCGGTAAGAGAGCTACCAGCACTTTATTGTTCAAAGCCACATCCAAAAATGTTAAAGGGTCTTGCACATACTTTCCTGTTTAAGGATGCATCTGCCTGATACACATAATCTGATGCTTTTTTCTGACCAGTGCAGTATTGCCATTATAGATATGTTATTATCCTCTACCAAAAAGATGTCCATGAGTAGAGTCTTCTCTTGTGTTGTTGGAAGAGGGTGTTTGCTATGACCAGTGCATTCTCTTGACAAAACTCTATTAGTCTTTGCCCTGCTTCATTCCGCATTCCAAGGCCAAATTTGCCTGTTACTCCAGGTGTTTCTTGACTCCCTACTTTTGCATTCCAGACGCCTATAATGAAAAGGACATCTTTTTTTGGGTGTTTGTTCTAAAAGGTCTTGTAGGTCTTCATAGAACCATTCAGCTTCAGCTTCTTCAGCATTACTGGTTGGGGCATAGACTTGGATTACTGTGATATTGAATGGTTTGCCTTGGAAACGAACAGAGATCATCTCTGTCGTTTTTGAGATTGCATGCAAGTACTGCATTTCAGACTCTTTTGTTGACCATGATGGCTACTCTTTTTCTTCTGAGGGATTCCTGCCTGCAGTAGCAGATGTAATGGTCATCTGAGTTAAATTCACCCATTCCAGTCCATTTTAGTTCACTGATTCCTAGAATGTCGACATTCACTCTTGCCATCTCTTGTTTGACCACTTCCAATTTGCCTTGATTCATGGACCTGACATTCCAGGTTCCTATGCAATACTGCTCTTTACAGCATCAGACCTTGCTTCTATCACCAGTCACATCCACAGCTGGGTTTTGTTTTTGCTTTGGCTCCATCCCTTCATTCTTTCTGGAGTTATTTCTCCACTGATCTCCAGTAGCATATTGGGCACCTACTGACCTGGGGAGTTCCTCTTTCAGTATCCTACCATTTTGCCTTTTCATACTGTTCATGGGGTTCTCAAGGCAAGAATACTGAAGTGGTTTGCCATTCCCTTCTCCAGCTGACCACATTCTGTCAGACCTCTCCACCATGACCCGCCCGTCTTGGGTTGCCCCGCGGGCATGGCTTAGTTTCATTGAGTTAGATAAGGGTGTGGTCCTAGTGTGATTAGATTGACTAGTTTTCTGTGAGTTTGGTGACTCTTGAGAGTCCCTTGGACTGGAAGGAGATCCAACCAGTCCATTCTGAAGGAGATCGGCCCTGGGATTTCTTTGGAAGGAATGATGCTGAAGCTGAAGCTCCAGTACTTTGGCCAACTCATGCAAAGAGTTGACTCATTGGAAAAGACTCTGATGCTGGGAGGGATTGGGGGCAGGAGGAGAAGGGGACGACAGAGGATGAGATGGCTGGATGGCGTCACTGACTCCATGGTGTGGGTCTGGGTGAACTCCGGGAGTTGGTGATGGATAGGGAGGCCTGGCGTGCTGCGATTCATGGGGTCGCAAAGAGTCGGACATGACTGAGCGACTGAACTGAACTGAACTGAACTGAAAAAGATGTCTCCCAAGGACCTTTGCTGTAGTTTGCCTTTTCATTGGATCCCCCAGGTTGCTCTTTCTGAATGTTGGAGTTGGCATTAACTTTTATCAACCTCAGAGATGGACTTTGGTTATTGATATATGTGGGCCATATTAACCTTCTAGTCTATGCCAAGAATTCTATAAGATTCGTGACATAATTTATCTGCTTCATGGGACCAAAATTCATGGAATAATAGAATTTCACCCTGGAGAAGGCAATGGCACCCCACTCCAGTACTCTTGCCTGGAAAATCCCACGGATGGAAGAGCCTTGGAGGCTACAGTCCATGGGGTCACTCAGAGTCAGACACGACTGAGCGACTTCACTTTCATTTTTCACTTTCATGCCTTGGAGAAGGAAATGGCAACTCACTCCAGTGTTCTTGCCTGGAGAATCCTAGGGACAGAGGAGCCTGTTGGGCTGCTGTCTATGGGGTCGCACAGAGTCAGACACAACTGAAGCGACTTAGCAGCAGCAGCAGCAGCAGCAAGATCTGCAGTAGGTCTCTTGTGGAACTGGTGCTTTCTTTGGTGCCTGTGGATGAATGAACTGTTAAGGACATGGCTGGGGCTGGGACCTCCTTAGCAACTCACTGACAGCAGTCCCTAAAAGTAGAGTAGCTGTCCCCATGTCCAGATCAAAAATAGGGCAAAGATCAATACAGAACTTTGACCTCAAAACTCAAAAAATAAAAAATAAATTAAAAAAAAAAAAAAAGAATTTCACAGCTGGGGTGGCTCATCAAAATGACCTAAGCTATGGAGCTTCCCTTATGGTCTAGTGGTTGAGAGGCCACCTGGCAAAGCATGGCACATGAGTTGGATCTATGGTCGAGGAAGATCCCACATGCCACAGAGCAACTAATTCCGTGGCCACATCCACTGAGTCTGCACTCTGGAGCCAGAGAGCCACAACTACTGAAACCTGAGCACCACAGAGCCCATGCTCCAAAAGAGAAGTCTCTGCAGCGAGAAGCCCGCGCAAGACAAGGAAGAGTAGCCCCTGCTCACCGCAATTAGAGAAAGTCCAATCACAGCGAGGAAGACTCAGCACAGCTAAAAATAAATACGTTTCTTAAAAAGATGATTTTAAAAACTGCTTCATCTACAAGTGAGAAAGCGAAGGCTCAGAGAGGGACTGGCCCAAGGTCACATTGCACCTTACTGGCTAAAGTAGCATTAGGATCTGCTAGGACCTGGCTTTCCTGATTTCTTATTCAATGCCCTTTCTATCAAGCTCTTTGGATTTCCCACAATACAATACACATAATATTTCACATTTTCATAATACTTCATAGATTTCAAATCACTGTCATCCAAATCACTTTATCCTGCCAGTGATGCAAATGATAATAATGATTGCTACAACTAGCACTTACTGGTAACTTAGAACAAACCAGTCACAAAGCGCTTCTGCATTATTTTCTTAGTCCTCACAATAGTCCTATTACTATTATTTTCACTTTTTTAACGATTGGGAATGCAGAGTAAGAAACTTGCCCAAGGCCACAGCTAGGAAAGGAGCAGTTTAGAAGCCTCCTAATTGTCTAATGCCAGAGGCCGGCCACCCACTGTTTGCGTGGTAGACAAAGAGGGTATTGTGCCACACATTACAGAGCCATGCTTTTTACTTGTAATTTTAAGTTTAATTTTATAGGAATTTTACAGTAGTTCAAGCCTAGAAAATAGATGAATTCCCTGAAGAGGAGAATAGAGAGAAACCAGCCTCCAGGGATGCCTGCAGTTAAGACACAAGAGCAGGAAAAGGTAACACATAATTAGAAGTACTACCCTATTCCTTATAGCCAAGAGCTTGAAAATGTATTGGTTTTATTTAAAGTATAGTAAGGTTAAAAATGTGATTATGTAAAGTAGTTTTCACACACACACACACCACACACACACACACGAAAAGATTTTAATGAAACAATGTGCTGCCTGGGTTGCCTGGTTACCAGTCATCACTTAAGCAGGTACCAGCAGGCATTTGGACTAAATTCCTGGCACCCAGAGGGACTCATTTGGAAGCAGTGGTGACCTGGGCTATGTCTGCCATGGGCCCCAAAACTAACCACCAATGTTTGATGCAGAAATCTATTTTCCATCTTAAGCCATCATTATGGAATCAGTTTATAAGTTCCCAAGCAGTCTGGCAACTTTATGAAGCCTTTCCAACCCCACGTCCCCCAAAGATGACAACTCCTTTCCTTCTACATGTTTCCCCCAAGAGCTTTATAAACTCGGATTAGCTTGTTAATCTCATTGTTCAGGTGGTATTTATCTGTTTATCCCAACAGTTAAGCTGTAAGCACTGTGATAACATAAGAAAAAAGAATTTAGGCCTTGGAACCAGATGTACCTATGTTGGATTCCTGCCTTAGTCACTTAGCCATTGTGACCTTGGGAAAGTTATTTAACCTCTCTAAGCCTCCATCTTTGTTTTCATCTATAAAACAAGTGTAATAATGGCCTCCTCAGGTGGTAGCTGTGAGAATTAAATCAGAAAAGCCAGCACATGACAGCCCTCAATGAATGGCAGCTCTTATTATGAAGGCAGGCCTATCCTTGAACCTCTCACCATCTAGTGGAGAAAGGCACAAGAAAATAGGCTTCTAAGAGACTTCCCTGGTGGTCTGGTTGTTAGCAATCTGTGCTTCCACTGCAGGAGGCATGAGTTCGATCCTTGGTCTGGGCAGTAAGATCCTGAAAACCATGCAGCATGGGGGGAAAAAGATTTCTATAAGGCCTGTGAGATGTCCTGTGACCTTAGGCTGCAAAGGAGGCTGTGAGAGCACAGAGAAGGTCAACCTACCCCACCTGGAGAGCATCATTTCAAGAAAGCCTCCTAGAAGAAGGATGAGGAAGAATTAGCCAGACAAAGAGCAGAATTAAACGTGTCCCAGGCAAAGAAATGTAGAGAGAAGGTGGCACATTCAAGGAATTATAGGTGGTCAGCTGTGACTGAAGTTATGATTTGAGTCAGAGAATGGTGAGAGATGAGAAAGGAGAAGCAGATGGTGGTGTAGAAAGAGCGTGGGTTCAGGGAGGAATTCCAGCTTCACCACTTTCCAGCCGTATATCCTCATCCAAGTGACCTCTTTCTGGGTCTTGTTTTCCCATTTGTAAAATGATTGTAATCTAATATATGTAAAGTGCCTGGCACAGAATACACTTTTTAAAAAAATGATAGCAAGTATTCTTTGTTTATCTAGGATGAGCTTAATGGTTGGTCCATTTCGACTGAGTCAATGGAAAGATGAATGGATAAATTCATTCACTTATTAATGTTAGTACTTATTAGACACCACCCCTGTGCCAGACTGTTCTAATCGCTAGTGAACAAAACAGGCAAAAAATCCCTGCCCTAATGAGACTTAACAGTTCATGAAACTGAGATGGAAAAGGGGCCACTGGTGTCTATGAGAGACAGTCTACTTCACAGCCCATGTGGCTCCAGCGTTATCTGATCAAAAGTTAATAAACTGACAAAGCAAGTTTCTAAGAGAGCTGGATGTGAGTCCCACCTCCTGACAAAGCAGAGGCTCCTGTCATCTCCCTTAATTGCTTCTCACTTATCAACCCCCAGCTTCCTGTTGTGATCCAGGGGAACTGGTGAGTTGTGTTGTTTGGCAGGAAGAAGTGTCAAGGAAGGCTCAGTTCATTCTTGGGCTCTAGGTCTGAAGTGGTGGTAAGAGGAAATAGGAAAGCAGCTCACACAAAAAGGCTGTGGAGAGGGAGATTTGCCTATCTCAGAAGCCCAGGGATAAGTGAGCTCAAATGCCTTGTGATGCACTCAGGTTTCATTTCAATAGCAGGATAATCATATTCACATGTGTGTATCTCATTACAAAAAGGCTTCCCCAGGAGATTTCATTTAATCCTCAGAAAGACTCATTGTTTTTCAGTCGCTAAGTCACGTGTGACTCTTTGTGACCCCCTGGACTGCCGCACCCTAGGCTTCCCTGTCCTTCACCATTTCCTGAAGGACTTCATAAGGCAGGAATTAACCCCATTTAATCCCATCTCTCCCCTTGAAATTAACTTCTTCCTCTCCACAGCCTCCTGTCCTATGGTATATAACTATATACATGCTTTAATCATAAACAAAAACAACAAAAATCTTTGTTCATCTCTCATCTCTTTGTGATTCTAAAAAACTCGACATACACACACACACAAGTCCATTCGATGTTAAAAATATGCTCATTAGATAGACCTGTCATATGATCCAGCAATTCCAGTCCTAAGTATGTACCTGGAAAAAATTAAAATGCTGATTTGAAAAGATACCTGGACCCCACTGTTCACAGCAGCACTATTTACAATAGCCAACATATAGAGGCAACCCAAGTATCCATCAACAGATGAATGGATAAAAAAGAAGATGTTGGATGTAAACGCAGTGGAATATTACTCAGCCATAAAAAAGAATGAAATTCTGCCATTTGCAGCAACATCGCTAGATCTAGAGACTATTGTGCTTAGTGAAATAAGTTCGATAGAGAATGACAGATGCTGTATGATATCACGTGTACAATCTGAAAAGTAAAACACACCAGTGAATATAACAAGAAACATTTAAGATACGGCAAACAAGCTAGCAGTTACCAGTGGCAGGAGGGAAGGAGGAAGGGGCACCATGGGGAAAGGGATTAAGAGGTACAAACTATTATGTATAATATACATAACCTACAAAGATGTATTGTACAAGGAATTATAGCAACTTTTAATGGAGTACAATCTGTAAAAATATTGACTCACTATACTGTCCACCTGAAATCAGTATAATATTGTAAACCAATTATACCTCAATAATAATGATAATAAAAGGCATACGCTCATTGGCTCTGTTGCTCTCTTCCCATTTGCTCTTCACTCTATTCTTCCTCTAAATGCCACTGGTCCGGAGGATGCTTGTCAGTCAGTCCCCATCACAGCTGGCCTCCCTCTTGCAGCATTTAAGCCAGTCTCTGCTGGTTCTCCTCCTACTTCTCAACCCACTGCCCAGTTTTGTTCTTAAGGTCCCTTTCCTCTGCCACTTCTTTAATGTTGTGAGCCAGGGTTCTTTCTACCATCTTTCTCTCTCTCTTTAAGAGAGAAATCTCTGTTTTTTTCAAAATCCTGCTCAAGCTCCTGATTTGGGAGCCCTTCCCTAACCACAGTCTCACCACCGCTCACCTTCTCACTCTTCTCCCATTTCCAGAACATACAGAGTCCCCTCCTCTCACTCCTCTGGGAACTCCTCTGTAGCTTCCACAAAGCACATCCCACATTGTATTGTAACTGTGTTTGCACCTGTCTCTCCAAGAGATTACAACGGACTGCAGAGTGGAGCCAGCGACTTCTCAATTTCTGCATTCCTGATGCCTGGCACAGGGCCTGGCACATGGTAAGCTTAGAGATTCAGAGGCATTTGGCAAGTTCTCAAGAGTCAAACAGCCAGGAAGCTTACAGGCAGGACCTCAACCTTAGTCTTCTGATTTTAAAGGATAGGAGCTCTCTGCATCAGTACAGAAAAGAACCAGGTGGCAAGCGTTTTATTGTAAGTGCTTCAACTCTAGCAATTCATACACATCAAGGGGCAAGGCAGTGCAAAGGGTTTTCTTTTCCCCACAAACATTGCCCAGCTACCAGGTGTGGAAGAATTTTTTTGGTATTTGTAGCATTCCTTTTGCAAACTCCAAGATGAGAAGAAGGAAGAAAAAAAATAAAACCCATCTCCCATGTCTTCCTCCCAGTGGACAATCACTACCATCACTTCCTTTTGAGCCAGGAGGCTGGAAGCCAATCCTAGCTCATGAAATTCCCCTCTTGAGAGGAATACGGGGTGACTTAATAAGACACCTTGTAGCTGGGTCAGCCCTGAATATGACTGTTGCCATCCTGAAGTCATACTCCGGAGAAAACCTTCCCCCAAAGGTGGTCACAGATACAACTGGAAGGAAAGAAACTTCCCCTTTCCCCAGGAATAAACAAACTTTCAGGGAGAGGCTCTGAAATCTGACAATGTGCGCATTCCCCAATTACAAGCTCAAGTTCCACCCAAATACACACAATCAAAGGCTTTACCAAGGCCATCATTACACACGCAGGGCCCTCCTGCTGTTTGGGCAACATTTCAGTGCTGCAGTGAAGCAAGATAAATGTCATCAAAGCGGCAAGGTAAAGAAAGATCCATGCGACAGTGCCTTTTTCCGATCTGATGACTCACTTCGCCTTCTCATTTATAATGTCACAGTCTGGGAAGGGGAGAAGGAAATGAAGAGGAAAAGAGTGGGCTGTGTTGTGCATATAATTTGTTTCCCCATTTCAGACGGCTTTTTAATGAGCTTTCTCATTAAGGGCTCTGTGAGCCTATGCTTAAAGTTTTCCAGACAAGCTAAGGAGCAGGGCTGAAATCAGATGGTATCAGGCCAGCGTCTTATGTTTTGTTTTAAAGATATAGCAAGGGAGGAGGGGGTAGTATGAAAGAAAACATTGTTATTTGCGAGAAGAGTGATTTGATCCAAGATAGTCTAGAAATGAATGATGGGGTTTTCCCCACTCCCCATGAAAATCCTAATGTTCGTCAATGTTTGGAATATTAAGAGTATATCTGTGATAGCATTTCTCTATCCCATGGAGACAAGTAATTGTCCTGTGCTATCCTAACCCTGGGTTCATATTTCTGATAAGGTACTCATCACATTGCATCAGAGATTATATCCTCTCTAGACTCTCATACCCCGTGGGGTAGGCACTCAGCCTCACCTAGTCTCCTTTACATTTCCACAGCCAACACAGTGTCTGGACACATCAACACTCAATAAATGTGATTTTTACCATTTAACTGAATTCATTAGGTGCTGTTAGTACAGGAGAAAGTACATAAAATAATTAGACCTAAGTACTAGACTGCAAATCAGAGTAATTTATCACCCTGCAAGGTTCAACAAACATTTTAATGTGCTAACAGCCCTTAATTAAAGAAGCAGCCTTCAACTGAAGTTATCAAGAGGAAGGAAGGAAGGAAGGAAAGTACAGTCAGCCCTCTGCATCCATGGGTGCCACATCTGTGGATATGGAGGCAGACTGTACTACACTAATTTTTTTTTCCCCCCTTTGGCTGTGCCACATGGCCTGTGGGATCTTAATTCCCTAACTAGGGATCAAACCCATGCCCCCTGCATTGGAAGCGTGGAGTCTTAACCACTGGACCGCCAGGGAAGTCCCTGTACTATACCATTTTATATAAGGCACTTAAGCATCTGTAGATTTTGGTATCCACTGGGGGTGTGGGAACAAATTCTTCCCCCTGCCATGCCCCCAGGTTATCAAGGGATGACTGTACAGATACGAATTCAGAGATGAAAAAAATTTTTTATGATTGATGGGATGTTATTTGGTTTCAGAGTAGAAATTAGCTCCTTTACAACAGAGAAAGGATGCGGGTTTTGCTCTATTTATCTTGCTAGTGAGTTTTCTTAACAGAACATAAGTACAGAATTCACGAAAGTGGTTTCTGCTGCTGCTGCTGCTTCTGCTGCTAAGTCACTTCAGTCGTGTCCAACTCTGTGCAACCCCATAGATGGCAGCCCACCAGGCTCCCCCATCCTTGGGATTCTCCAGGCAAGAACACTGGGGTCGGTTGCCATTTCCTTCTCCAATGCCTGAAAGTGAAAAATGAAAGGAAAGTCGCTCAGTCATGTCCGACTCTTCGCGACCCCATGGACTGCAGCCTACCAGGCTCCTCCGTCCATGGGATTTGCCAGGCAAGAGTACTGGAGTGGGGTGCCATCACCTTCTCCAAAAGTGGTTTCTATACTTGAACTAGCTGCCCTGTAATCTTTCCCCCTGCTTGTATGGCATAATGCATACCTTACTTGGGATCATTCCAGGGACTTCCAGAGATAATATACTGATATATGTGAACAGTCTGACACAGTGTTCACAGGAGTGTGTGTGCAATAAGAACCCATTGCTGGGAAGGGCATCAAAAGAGGAGAGGGGCTCCCCTCCATTAGACTGGAGAACAGACCTCAAGAGAGGTATTAATAACACGATCTACCTAAAACGTTTGCTCAGTGGTCCAGCTAAAAATGCTGCTGACTTTTCTTGTGTATCCTGGATTGTATTTCATTCCAGAGGTCTAGGCTACCTCTCTGTCTCCCTCTTTCTCACTCACATCCACATCTGAATAGTCAGCCAGCAGTTAGTGGTCCAGCCTGACAAGCAGAAAAATGAGACTGAGTGTTCTCAGACTGTGCATTTGGCACATTTTCTCTGATGGGCCTCACCTAGTCTGTATTCCACAAAGTGTGACCTGTGGACCATGCATCAGAACCCTGAAGGTACTGATGAGAAGGACTGGTCTCCCAGCTGGCATCACAATCTGGCATCTGTAGTTTTATTAGGCTTCCCCCTGGATCCTGCTTCCTGCTGCCCTGGCTTCTGACCTAGTGGTGCCTCAGATCACTAGAGGGCACCCTGGAACAACATTTTCCCCAGGCGGTGGGCTTTCTGCCAATGGACCAGGGCTGTGGCGCCCTCATAGTTCTGGGCTATAGTTTCCAAGCCCATCCTAGAACCGCAGTTTCCTTTAAGAAACAGTCCAGTTGCCACATCACCAAATATATCAAGCAGGCATTTCCACAATGGCGCTGTAATAAATTCAATTCCTAAAGAAGAGTTTCACTTTGTCATCCTACCTTTATTCATTGAACACAGATTGTGAACAACATTAGATACTAAAAGGATTGCTAAAAGAAGACAATCTTCCTATTTTCAAGAAAAATGTAGGGAAAGATTAAAGCATACGTATGAAACCATTTGGAAAATATAATTAATTGTAAATTAAGTTTCAAAGTAAGGAAAAATAGAATAAATGACTAAATATGACACAAACAGGTGCCAGTATACGCACAAACATGGAACTCTACCAGTGGCCCTGAGCTGACTGGGAAAATTACACATCAGGATCTCTGGGAAAGCATCATGAAAAAGGAGAAAGGAGGTCCAGGGCAGGCCAACGCAAGCCTTTTCTTTTAAAATATCAATTAATTTATTTATAAGCTGCCTGTGGCCTTAGTGGTAGCTTGTGAGATCTTTTAGTCGTGGCCATTTGAACTCTTAGTTGCAGCATGTGGGATCTAGTTCCCTGACCCAAGGATCAAATGCAGGCTCCCTGCATTAGGAGAATAAAGTCTTAGCCACTGGGCCACCAGGGGAGTCCCAAAACATGTCTTTTTAATTCAGGGCTCTTCCTAGTGTCTCAGCAGACACTTAAATAAACATGCAAATACAAATCTGGGGAGGACCAGAGGGACTTCTTTTGTCATGTTGGCATAATGCCCATTTATTCAACGAACCCTTGTGGAGCACTGTGGCGTGCCAGGCACTGGCCAGCACACTGGGAAGAAAACGGTGGGCAAGACAGACGCCTTAGTCCTGCCCTCGGGTGTTTACCATCCAGCAGGGCAGACAGACAAACGAACACGTAATTACAAAGTAGCATGTAAGTGATAGGTTTAGCAGAAGGCTTATGGGACCTCACAGAGGAGAAACCCAACTCCGAGTCACGGTGGTGAAGGAAAGCTTCATGGAATAGAAATAGTCAATGAAAGAATTTAAAGGATGAGTTAGGAGCAGCAAGGAAAGGCATGCTTGAAAGCTGGGGAAGAGAAGCAGCAGCTATTAAGGATCTGTAAAGAAATTCAGTAGAATTCAACTGGTGGAATTGGGCAGGGAAGGCAGGGGACGTGTGCTACACAATGTGTGTGTGTGTGTGTGTGTGTGTGTGGGTGTGTGTTGTTGGGGTGGGGGTGGGGGAGAGCAGGGCAAGCCAAGGCCAGCTCATGAGGACCCTTCAGGGGGATATGGAGACATTATCCTAAGGGTACTGGGGAGTCATTGAAGGATTATGAGCAAGGGTAGTGCCATGATCAGATCTGTATTTTAGGAGGCTCTGCCTGAGCCAGGGTCACTGTTAATAAGTCAATAAAGAATTAGTCTCTGCCTTTAGCTGGACCTCTCCGGTTTCCTTCCTCCATCCCCAGTTACCAACTCCCCAGGAAACCCTTTAAAAGCTGAGGTTCTTTTTAAGGTCAGCTTCACAGGGGAGATAGCAGAGGAGACAGGAATAGCCTGCGAGGTGTGGCTGTCATAAGCTGGCCCGCCCTTCTCAGTGTACCCTGTGGTCCTCACGAAAGGCAGTCTTCAGCAAAGTGGAGGCAAGGCCATGTTGGATGGGAAGGGGGAGTGGTCTGAACCCCATTTCCTTGGTTGGATGTCCTAAGCACCACACTTGAACTGGGTAAAAGGCTGTACAGAGGAGAAACGACAAACTTGCAAATGGTGTATGCAACTGAAGCAAAATGCACAAAGGGAGGCCTTAGCTACCTAGGTGGCTGCTGTTTTATTATGCTTGTTACCGACTTAGGACTTTGGCTTGGCCTAGTATCAAAACCCTTAATCAGGCTTCTCATTCTTATCTGCCTGGTAGCCAGGAGGCAGGCGAGAGCAATAATCCTGAAGGACTAGAAGCAGCACAACACTGAGGCAATGGATTGAATTTTCCAGTTAAAATCTAGTGCCACGATTGTTTGCCTACAGAATAATCAGAGAAGTTTTTCTTTTCTTTTACCAATACCACTCAGGCCAGCCCCAAAACATCCTGTACTATATCTTTATTTCCTAAAATGGAGGTTGTACGGGGACCAGGCCTTCGAGTAATACAAGTTCTTCAGTTCCGGCCTCTGTGACAGGGAGGCCTCACGCCCAGTTTCCTTTCCTTCAGGGTAAGGAAGAGTCTGTGTGCAGGGCCTGGAGCCTCTGGGCACAAAAATAGACTATTTGAGCCGTTTGGATTTTCCTTTCCTGACAGTGGACTTACTCAGGAAGAGGCACTTAAATAAGATTTTTTTTTTCTCAGTGTTTTTCAAAAAACACATTTAATGTGGGTGAGCGGGGGAGGGGGAGAAGGGCAAAATTGTTATTGGAAAGAAGACTCACGCTCTCCTCTTTGCTCCCCAAACAGGCTCAGGTGAGGCAGTTCTTTGGCCCTTAATTGCCTTGTCTTTTTGCACTCTGCCCCCCTCCACCCCTGCCCCATCTCCTCCTCCCCCACCCTCCCCCTCCTCCCCTCCTCCCCACTCAAGCTCCCAGACTCCTTTGCTGGGCCC